>JARQWZ010002147.1:0-20000 GCA_033150135.1 Gobio occitaniae | reverse complement strand
AGAGTAAAATTTGCCTGCCATTAAGAAGTAAATTAAGTGCTGGACCGTTGCTTTGAGACTCATATAAACCCACACACACACACTTTAAATGTGCGATGTTGTGATTGCTGTACTGTAGTGATCATGTGTAGAGTCTTGCATTGGAGGTGAATTCGCTATGAATGAACATCGCCCGCTGAGATCTGGTTTTGAGCTGGTTGTGATCCAGACAGTAGAATCTGTTCTTTAACCCTTAAATGCATACCTCGGGTCTTAAGCGACCCGGGACGTCACTCACTACCCTCCTCCTCATTCATTTTTTAAAGTTTGACATCAACCTTCTTAGTATTCCTCAAACAATCCATTTTAAACAATATAACAAGAACAAAATTATAAAATTAAACTGAATGCCTTATTTCCACTAGTTTTTTGTCAAAATTGTATAGGGTCGCTAACGATCCGAGGTATGTAATGTGGCGATCACACCGGACGTGATTGGCGCGAAGGTGGACGCTTGAACATTTTGAGTTTACTCGCTTCAATCGAGCGTGAAATTTGCGCAAATCGCGCGTGACATTCACTTCACAACAGACGTGATTCTCCTCATGGGCGGGGCTTCTGCCAGCGGCTCGTCTCGTTGAGAAATGGCTGACATGGGCTGTGTTTACATGTCTTTTTTTTGTTAAAATCTACTGTTAATGTGTGACAAAACGTAGTTTTAAGACTTTTTCAGTCGATAATGTAGTTGTTTAAAGCTCAAATGTGTGGTTTATTTATATAAAGAGTGCCTATTTGAACATGTGATCTGGTGTTTTGGGAGTTGTGAGCTCCAGCGGATCAGCGGCGCTCATTAACCCGGTGAGATCAGCCTTTCCTCAGCCAGTCCTTCTGCCGCTGGCTCTGATGTCTCTGTGGCGGCTCCAGATATAATTCGTCTTGTAACGGCCGATCTTTGGTCTCATGGATCTATAATTTGTTCCCTGGCAAATCGTTTAGGCTGAGGGCAAAGTGAAGTTTCATTACTTTATATTTTTAGGCTATAACTGGACGTTGCAGTTGTAACGTTAGCCTACTAGCACTGACTTTGAATGTTTGACTGAATTGTTTGCTTTATTTCATGTGTAGCTTATTATACCTTTTACTTACCTTTGTATTATTGATCAAACATAAACTTGCATTTAACAAAAAGAGACTGGGTTGTGTTTCATGTCATTTAATGTTATCACAGTGATAATCATATTGTCTGAACCAGATATTAATATACAGATTTTCTCCTCATTGTTGTCACTACTAGAGCAAGCTCCTGATTGGTTAACGCGGCTCGAAATATCCGCCAAAGTTCAGATTTTTCAACTTGAGCGATTCCCGCGAATTGAGCGTTTTGAACGCTCGTTTTGTCCTTCGCGCCACCTCAATCAGAAGCAGAATGCCATTTCGCGTCTCTGCATTGACTTAACATGTAAATCACTTGCGCGAATCGCGTCCGGTGTGAACGCACTTGTAGTTGGGTTTTTGTAGTTGTGGTTCGGACCAAAGAACAAAAACAAAACATATAGTCCTGGTCCGCTTAGAGTTCACACTGGCATTTTTAACAGCGAACCTAAAGTTACCGAACCAAAGGCATAGGGATATGCTCACAACCTGATTGGTCGGCTTTTATGACGTATATTTCGCAACTGAGCTGCTCACCGAACATTCAGAACAATGCTGTGCTGGACTAAACACCATCATCTCATGCGTGTACATATGGTTTTATTTTTACCAGCTGAGAACTCATGAAGAGCTCATCAAATGCTCAACACATCCAGAACCGCAGCAGGATTTCCTCCGGTGTGCAGAAACGCAGATCTGCATCTATTGATGAGGCTCTTCACCTCCTCGCTGCTCCACGTTTGCCCTCCACTCATTTTGGATACACCGATCTTTCCCCGTCGTCAAATCAGCTGACTTGTAGCGTCGCATCTTGTGACATCACGTCCTGTTTTTGGTTTGTTTACATGTCTTTGGTCCGTGTTGCATTCATATATCAGTCAAACCGCACCAGAGTTGGTCTGGAAGCGAGACCCGTCTCTTTAGCGTCTCGATCCGCTTGTTTGGTGCTCCAGGGTTGGGATGGCAGCTTCACATGTGTTCAAATGAACCGCAATAACCCAGCAATCGCACCAGGGGTCGTTTTAATCCAACCAAACATGACAAGTGTGAACGCACCCTAAGATTGTACTTTTTTTTTTTTCTGCACAATAATAAATGAATCTATAATGACTAAATAAGTGCAATTCAGCTTTATTCCACAAGGTGGCAATGTCTGATACAAAATGATGAAGTGACGTTTCGCTCATAGTTTCCTCAGACAGAAAACGAAACAATAATAGTTATAATCTGCAAAACTTGAAATGGCTCAGCGATTTACCGCAGAGCAAGTACTGAACGCAATCAAATACTAGTGTCACAGTCACTTGATGATGGATCTGATGAAGGAAGCCGTCAGTGATCGAAATATTTATTTTGAAGACGTTGAAAATTAGTTTTGAGAATATGCGTGAGATGGCGAATATGAGCCAGATGCTGAATGTACTGGGAAATGAGTTCTGTCGAGGACAGTGATGATGGTGTAAAACATCTGCTCACACTGAACCCTTCCAAGCTCCAAAGGTAACGAAATATGTTTTATTTTATTCTTCTGTAATTGTTACTCTAATATCAAGAGTTTTATATATTATCGTGACAGGTATAGATCTATCCATGTTAGATATAGATCCGGGTCGCTAAAGACCCGAATATGTAAGAATGTTTGGCGTCATGCATTTAAGGGTTAAAATGCTGTTTGACTGCAGCGCATGTGTAGACACCACTCATCTCCCTCATTTGATCATCATCATCATTACATTTAGCATTGTTCGCCAAGTTTTCATTGGTGAAATGCATACATTTAAATAGAAATCTATGCATTTGGGAAATTCTTGAGATGGCAAAAGATTTCCACATGCAAATTTTGCATCAGGTTCAGTTGGGCTGTGTCCAAAAGTGCTTACGTATCGTGTCTGAAACCATCTGAGTAGGTACTACATTTGAATTAATTTTGCATAAATATGGGTAGTAACTGAAATTCGGACGTACTACATCAGCCATGTTGTTACTGTCACATGATCTAACAATGTATGGAAAATGCACAAACATCCTTTTAAATAAAACTTGCTAATATTGCAGCAGGCAAATACCGTTGATGAATTGCATTTTAAAATGAGACACATTTATAATAGGGAGGTGTGTTTTTCACTGAATAGAATAACAGTGACCTAAATTTAAATATGCATGATGCAGTGCTATACCAGTAGAGGCAACGGCTGGACGGTGAATAAGACACTGAAATACAGCGCTAGATTGGTGCAGAAAACGCATCCTTATGTTGCAAACAAGTCCAACAGAGGAGGACGACGAGGCACAAGATAAGACTACGTTGAAGAGGGGCTGATCAAAATCTATGCCAATGCGGAAATGATGGTGGGAGGAGCCAGGGCGGAGATAGGATGAAGGCCCACGGTGGAACTGATGAATGGAGGAGCAAAGATAGAGCCAAGAGCCTGACTGACTGAGGTGGAGACATCACCAGAGGGGACTCAGGTGGAGCAGTGAAGATGTAGACCCAGGGTGATGCTGAAGGCCTGGAGGGCCAAGGTGGAGCCACAGATACACATGACCAAGGTGGAGATGTGGTCTTGGCAGACCAGGGTGGCGACTGTGAGAGTGAGGACAATGGAGGAGCCGGAGGGAAGGAGGAGTCCTGCGGAGCCAGAGGGGCGGAGGCACAGCTGATGAATGGGAAGTCCGAGGCAGAGCCAGAGGTACAAGGGAACCCTGGCATGGCCTGAGGGATGACAGACTATGGTGGAACCGAGGGCGCTTTGAGCCAAGGTGGAGCCGATGGTTTGGAGGGCCAAGGTGGAGCCAATGGGTCGGACGGCCAAGGTGGAGCCAATGGATTGAAAGGCCGGAGCTCAGAGGCTTGAGGTGAATCTGAGGGATCCACAGACTAAGCTGGAGCTTATGGCTGGGAAGCCCCAAGTGGATCCGAGGAGCTGGGTTGAACCACAGAAGGAGGAGCCTGAGGGGCTAAAGGGAGATGGCGGAGGCAAGGCCAAATAACTGGATGGCTATGGCTGAAGAGGATGTAGAGACCATCCGCAACGCAGAAGACCTGCAGCTAGGTAGCAAAGACTTCAGACTGGGCTTAACCAGCGGCTACGAAAGACGACCTGGGGCTGGGCTGAGCCAGCAGAGACTGAGACAACTTGGAACCTCAGCAAAAAGAGGTAAACACTCTGGCAAACACTCTTCGTGGTGCGTTTGGGCTCCGAGTCGGTGGTGGGCTCTGGCTTAGGGCACAGGCTTGGCTGAAGGCTGGCTGGGCTCTGGGTCCGGAGTGGGGCTGGGGCCTATTTCCACTCCACATACACTGCGAAGCTCCCTTGAGGACCTTCCACAGGCAGGTGCGCCTTTGACTGAAGAATATGCAGAGCGAGTGAGGCATGCCAGATCGAGAAAATCCCTCGTTTGTTCCTCGAGGGAGCAATCAACCTGCTCTAGCAGGAACAGGTGGACACAGGGGATATCCATTTTCTATTCCCCTTTCGCCATTTTAAATCCTTTCTGGGTCTTGCGTTCTGTAACAAGTGGTTCTGTGTAGCGAGATCTAAAATTATCAATACAAATAAACTTTAATAAAAACAAAACCACCATAAACATTAGCGCAAGACACGGAACTGAGGAAACTGAAGCCTTAAATATCCATGGATGATAATCAAAGAAACAGGGAACAGGTGAGTAACTAATCAGGAACCACAACAACTAATAATGAACGAGAATTCAGGCAAATGGTGACAATGAAAACTATTAAAACAAAACGAAACAGAACAAGACAAGAATGTGAAACACACTATATTTGGGACACCCCTCCAACTCATTGAGTTCAGGTGTTCAATCCCTTCATGGCCAAAGGTGTATAAATCAAGCACTAGGCCTGCAGACGCTTCTACACTCATTAGTGAGAGAATGGGCCGCTCTCAGGAGCTCAGAGAACTCAAGCGTGGAACCGTGATGGGTAGCCATCTGTGCAATCGTCCATTCGTGACATTTCCTCACTGCTAAATATTCCACACTCAACTGTTAGTGGTGTTATAACAATAATTGGGAACAACAGCAACTCAGTCACGAAGTGGTAGGCCACGTAAAATCAGTCAATAGCTCCAGACCTCCAAACTTCTGTGGCCTTCAGATGAGCTCAAGAACAGTGTGTAGAGCTTCATGGAATGGGTTTCCATTGCCTGAGCAGCTCATCCAAGCCTTAGATCACCAAGTGCAATGCAAAGCGTGGGATGCAGTGGGGTAAAGCGCGCCGCCACTGGATTCTAGAGCAGTGGAGACGTGTTCTCTGACTGACCAATCACGCTTCTCTGTCTGACAATCCCATGGACGAGTCTGGGTTTGGCGGTTGCCAGAAGAACGGGACTTGCCTGACTGCTTTGTGCAGTCAGTGTAAAGTTTGGTGGAGTGGGGATTATGGGGTGGGGTTGTTTTTCAGGGGTTGGGTGTGGCCCCTTAGTTCCAGTGAAAGGAACTCTTAATGCTTCACCAAGACATTTTGGACAGTTTCATGCTCCTGACTTTGTGGGAACAGTTTGGATACGACCCCTTCCTGTCCCAGCATGCACCAGTGCACAAAGCGTCGCTCCATTAAGACATGGATGAGCGAGTTTGGTGTGGAAGAACTTGACTGGCCTGCACAGTCCATGTGTGTGTGTGTGTGTGTGTGTGTGTGTGTGTGTGTGTGTGTGTGTGTGTGTGTGTGTGTGTGAGGTAAAAAAGTGCACAGCCATCATTCATGCTAGTGGGTCAACTTTAGTTTAGTGAGCAGAGCGAGACATTGAAGGTCACACTCAGACTCTAGTCTCTCTCTCTCTCTCTCTCTCTCTCTCTGTCTCTCTCTGTCTCTCTGCTCTTTCCATCAATCTCTATAAAAGGACATTTTCCTCTGCCATCATGTATTGTTGTTTTCTCAACTGATATATCTTTGTTGTGGTGTTTTGAGTTGCATTGTCTTCCTGTACTTTCTATTGTATGTGTTGTATCTATAGCATGTGCTTTCAGACTTTCTGGATTTCTTTTGGGAGTTTAATAAATAAATCTCCTTTTTTACATTTGACTTTCTCTCTGTCCTATTGCTTTTGGGACATTTGAAAATGTTGTACCCTCAAAACATATGAAAAACACTTCATGTTCATCTGTCTCTCAGCTTCTGGCTTCTTAAATACTGCGAGTTTGAATGATATGAAGAAGCTGATCTGACCATTTTTTATTTGACTTTTGATCAATTTTGATCTTCAGCTGAACTATTCCTTAAATAAAGTGGACAGCAATGAAGATGAAGTCAAAAGCCGGTGTAATAAAGTCTCATTTCTCTGGCGTTGGATGAAGGTCCCTCAAGCAGCTTTTTGTTGAGGAGCGTCACTGATAGTAGATATCGCTGATCAATATAAGGTGCTTGCTGCACTCTTTCTCCTCAGGCCATCATCCTGTGTGGATCTGAGTACATGCATGCGTCTGGAGGAGGAACTGTGGGCAGCCTCGGACCCCTTTATCAATCAGGATTTTTAATTATACACATCCCAGCTGACAGCTAGATTAGAAAGCAATCGACGTTATCGGCCACCAAATCTAATTACTGTTTATTGACAGATAAGAACGCGCTCCTTTCACATTCCCAAATGAGATAAACTTCCTTTTAGCCGCTTCTTGGTGTGAAGAGGGTCCGACGCGCTTACTGTCCATGAAAGACTTTCTAATGACCTGCGTGTTATTATGGGATTAACTGTTTTGGTGTCCGATGCGTGCGGTATTAACACAGACGCAGTTGCCTACTAGTGGATGAGGGATTTCATTGGCTGATACTAGAGAGCTGTAATGTCTAGTGTTCTGGTTTTGTTTCATGTTCTTATTTTGTTCACTGTCATGTGTTTAGGTTTGTCATGTGATTCCCTTGTCCTCATGTGTTATGTTCTCATTGGTTGTTTTTGTCATGTGTTCTCAGTTCAGTTCTGTCATTGTCTTGATTGCTCATAGGTGTGTCTTGTTTAGTCATTAGTCGTTGTGTTTGTAAGCCCTCATGTTTGCCTTGTTCTCTTGTCGAGTATTGTTTCCTGTAAACTGTTGTTGGTGAGGTCAAGTCGGGTCAAGTCGATTCAAGTCAAGTCGGTTCGGTCAAGTCAGGTCAGAAGTCAGGTCGGTTCGGTCAAGTCAGGTCGGAAGTCAGGTCGGTTAGATTCGGTTCGGTTTAAGTCAGGTCGGTTCGGGTCAAGCCGGTTCGGGTCAAGTCGGTTTGGGTCAAGTCAGGTCAAGTCGGTTCGAGTCAGGATGGTTCTGGTCAGGTCAAGTCAGGTTGGTCTGGTCAAGTCGGTTCGAGTCAGGTCGGTTCGGGTCAAGTCGGTTCGGGTCAAATCGTTTCGGGTCAAGTCGGTTCGGTCAGGTCAGTTCAAGTCAAGTCGGTTCAGTCAGGTCGGTTCGGTTCAAGTCAGGGCGGTTCGGTTCGGTTTGGGTCAGGTCAGGTCGGTTTGGGTCAGGTTGGTTCGGGTCAAGTCGGTTCGGGTCAAGTCGGTTCGGGTCAAGTCGGTTCGGTCAGGTCGGTTCAGTCAGGTTGGTTCGAATCAGGTCGGTTCAGGTCAAGTCGGATCGGGTCAAGTCGGTTCGCGTCAGGTCGGTTCAGTCAGGTCGGTTCGGTTCGGTTCAGTTCAAGTCAGTTCGGTTCGGGTCAGGTCAGGTCGGTTCGGGTCAGGTCGAGTCAGGTTGGTCTGGTCAAGTCGGTTCGAGTCAGGTCAAGTCAGTTCGGGTCAAGTCGGTTAGAGTCAGGTCGGTTCGGTTCAAGTCAGGTCGGTTCGAGTCAAGTCAGGTCGGAAGTCAGGTCCGTTCGGTTCAAGGCAGGTCGGTTCGGTTCGAGTCAGGTTGGTCTGGTCAAGTCGGTTCGGGTCAAGTCGGTTCGAGTCAGGTCGGTTCGGGTCAAGTCGGTTCGAGTCAGGTTGGTCAAGTCGGTTCGGGTCCAGTCGGTTCGAGTCAGGTCGGAAGTCAGGTCGGATCGGTTCAAGTCAGGGCGGTTTGGTTCGGCTCAAGCCGATTCGGGTCAGGTCGGTTCGGGTCGGTCAGGTTGGTTCGGGTCAAGTCAGGTTGGTCTGGTCAAGTCGGTTCGAGTCAAGTCAGTTCGAGTCAGGTTGGTCTGGTCAAGTCGGTTCGAGTCAGGTAGGTCAAGTCGGTTCGGGTCAGGTCGGAAGTCAGGTCGGTTCCGATCAAGTCAGGGCGGTTTGGTTCGGGTCAAGCCGGTTCGGGTCAGGTCGGTTCGTTCGGGTCGGTTTGAATCAGGTCGGTTCGGGTCAAGTCGGTTCATGTCGGTTCGGTTCAGTTCAAGTCAGGTCGGTTCGGTTCGGTTCGGTTCGGGTCAGGTCAGGTCAGGTCGGTTCGGGTCAGGTCGAGTCAGGTTGGTCTGGTCAAGTCGGTTTGAGTCAGGTCAAGTCAGTTCGGGTCAAGTCGGTTAGAGTCAGGTCGGTTCGGTTCGGGTCAGGTCGGTTCATGTCAGGTCAGGTCGGTTCGGGTCAGGTCGAGTCAGGTTGTTCTGGTAAAGTCGGTTCGAGTCAGGTCGGAAGTCAGGTCGGTTCGGTTCTAGTCAGGTCGGTTCGGGTCAAGTCAGGTCGGTTCAAGTCAGGTCGGTTCGGTTCGGGTCAAGTCGGTTCGAGTCAGGTTGGTCTGGTCAAGTCGGTTCGGGTCAAGTCGGTTCGAGTCAGATCAGAAGTCAGTTCGGTTCGGGTCAAGTCGGTTCGAGTCAGGTTGGTCAAGTCGGTTCGGGTCAAGTCGGTTCGAGTCAGGTCGGAAGTCAGGGCGGTTCGGTTCAAGTCAGGGCGGTTTGGTTCGGGTCATGCCGGTTCGGGTCAGGTTGGTTCGGTTCAAGTCAGGTCGGTTCGGGTCAAGTCAGGTCGGAAGTCAGGTCGGTTCGGTTCAAGTCAGGTCGGTTCGGTTCGGGTCAAGTTGGTTCGAGTGAGGTTGGTCTGGTCAAGTCGGTTCGGGTCAAGCCGGTTCGGGTCAGGTTGGTTCGGTTCAAGTCAGGTCGGTTCGGTTCGGGTCAAGTCAGGTCGGTTCGGTTCAAGTCAGGTCGGTTCGGGTCAAGTTGGTTCGAGTCAGGTTGGTCTGGTCAAGTCGGTTCGGGTCAGGTCGGTTCGGGTCAAGTCGGTTCGAGTCAGGTTGGTCAAGTCGGTTCGGGTCAAGTCGGTTCGGGTCAGGTCGGTTTGGGTCAAGTCGGTTCGGGTCAGGTCGGTTTGGGTCAAGTCGGTTCGGGTCAGGTCGGTTCGGTTCAAGTCAGGTCGGTTCGGTTCGGGTCAAGTTGGTTCGAGTCAGGTTGGTCTGGTCAAGTCGGTTCAGGTCAGGTCGGTTCGGGTCAAGTCGGTTCGAGTCAGGTTGGTCAAGTCGGTTCGGGTCAAGTCGGTTCAGGTCAGGTCGGTTTGGGTCAAGTCGGTTCGAGTCAGGTTGGTCAAGTCGGTTCGGGTCAAGTCGGTTCCAGTCAGGTCGAAAGTCAGGTCGGTTCGGGTCAAGTCAGGTTGGTCTGGTCAAGTCGGTTCGAGTCAAGTCAGTTCGAGTCAGGTTGGTCTGGTCAAGTCGGTTCGGGTCAAGTCAGGTTGGTCTGGTCAAGTCGGTTCGAGTCAAGTCAGTTCGAGTCAGGTTGGTCTGGTCAAGTCGGTTCGGGTCAAGTCGGTTCGAGTCAGGACGGTTCGGGTCAAGTCGGTTCGGGTCAAGTCGGTTCGAGTCAGGTTGGTCAAGTCGGTTCGGGTCCAGTCGGTTCGAGTCAGGTCGGAAGTCAGGTCGGATCGGTTCAAGTCAGGGCGGTTTGGTTCGGCTCAAGCCGATTCGGGTCAGGTCGGTTCGGGTCGGTCAGGTCGGTTCGGGTCAAGTCAGGTTGGTCTGGTCAAGTCGGTTCGAGTCAAGTCAGTTCGAGTCAGGTTGGTCTGGTCAAGTCGGTTCGAGTCAGGTAGGTCAAGTCGGTTCGGGTCAGGTCGGAAGTCAGGTCGGTTCCGATCAAGTCAGGGCGGTTTGGTTCGGGTCAAGCCGGTTCGGGTCAGGTCGGTTCGTTCGGGTCGGTTTGAATCAGGTCGGTTCGGGTCAAGTCGGTTCATGTCGGTTCGGTTCAGTTCAAGTCAGGTCGGTTCGGTTCGGGTCAGGTCAGGTCAGGTCAGGTCAGGTCAGGTCGGTTCGGGTCAGGTCGAGTCAGGTTGGTCTGGTCAAGTCGGTTTGAGTCAGGTCAAGTCAGTTCGGGTCAAGTCGGTTAGAGTCAGGTCGGTTCGGTTCGGGTCAGGTCGGTTCAGGTCAGGTCAGGTCGGTTCGGGTCAGGTCGAGTCAGGTTGGTCTGGTAAAGTCGGTTCGAGTCAGGTCGGAAGTCAGGTCGGTTCGGTTCAAGTCAGGTCAGGTCGGTTCGGGTCAAGTCAGGTCGGTTCAAGTCAGGTCGGTTCGGTTCGGGTCAAGTCGGTTCGAGTCAGGTTGGTCTGGTCAAGTCGGTTCGGGTCAAGTCGGTTCGAGTCAGATCAGAAGTCAGGTCGGTTCGGGTCAAGTCGGTTCGAGTCAGGTTGGTCAAGTCGGTTCGGGTCAAGTCGGTTCGAGTCAGGTCGGAAGTCAGGGCGGTTCGGTTCAAGTCAGGGCGGTTTGGTTCGGGTCATGCCGGTTCGGGTCAGGTTGGTTCGGTTCAAGTCAGGTCGGTTCGGGTCAAGTCAGGTCGGAAGTCAGGTCGGTTCGGTTCAAGTCAGGTCGGTTCGGTTCGGGTCAAGTTGGTTCGAGTGAGGTTGGTCTGGTCAAGTCGGTTCGGGTCAAGCCGGTTCGGGTCAGGTTGGTTCGGTTCAAGTCAGGTCGGTTCGGGTCAAGTCAGGTCGGTTCGGTTCAAGTCAGGTCGGTTCGGGTCAAGTTGGTTCGAGTCAGGTTGGTCTGGTCAAGTCGGTTCGGGTCAGGTCGGTTCGGGTCAAGTCGGTTCGAGTCAGGTTGGTCAAGTCGGTTCGGGTCAAGTCGGTTCGGGTCAGGTCGGTTTGGGTCAAGTCGGTTCGAGTCAGGTTGGTCAAGTCGGTTTGGGTCAAGTCGGTTCCAGTCAGGTCGGAAGTCAGGTCGGTTTGGGTCAAGTCAGGTTGGTCTGGTCAAGTCGGTTCGAGTCAAGTCAGTTCGAGTCAGGTTGGTCTGGTCAAGTCGGTTCGGGTCAAGTCAGGTTGGTCTGGTCAAGTCGGTTCGAGTCAAGTCAGTTCGAGTCAGGTTGGTCTGGTTGGTTCGGTTCGGGTCAAGTCAAGTCATGTCGGTTCAAATCAGGTCAGTCGGTTTACGGTTGGTTAGATTTTTAAAAAGAAGTCTCTTCTGCTCTCCAAAGCCTCATTTATTTAATCAAAAATACAGTAAAGTGAAAATCAATTATCATCATTCTTCAGTGTCATGATCCTTCACAAATCATTCTCATATGATGATTAGATGATCAAGAAACTATTTATGATTATTATCAGTGTTGAAAACAGTCATATTTTTGTGGAAACCGTCATACATTTTGTTTTTCAGGGATTCTGTGATGAAGAATAGAAAGTTCAAAAGAACAGCAATTATTTGAAACAGGATCTTTGGTAACATTATAAATGTCTTTACTGTCCCTTTTGATCCTCCTTTCAGTAAGTTATGTACATGTATAAAATGTTATCGCATTATCTTATCAGTCGAGAATAAACTATCAACCTTGTTACCATGATGTCTGATAAACACGGTGTATTTGTAGGAATATCAGCATTAAACAGTGTCATGACCTTCAGTCTATAGTGTGAATTAAACAAACATTCAACCCTGTTACATTTCTATAGGCATAGTTCAAATGCATTCAGCCTGGGGTTTTTTAACACATGAACACATTAATCGCCCAACAAGACGTTTTACGTATTGCCTTTTTCATAGAATGAGCATTAAATGATAATCGGCCTGACTTAAAGGGTTATTTCACCCAAAAATGTAAATTCTGTCATTAATGACTGACCCTCATGTAGTTGGACACCCGTCAGACCTCCGTTCATCTTCAGACACAAATGAAGATATTTTAGTGTAAATCTGATGCTCTGAAAGGCCTCCATTGGCTCAATGCACTTTACACTCTCAAGACCCTTAAAAGACACTAAAGACGTCGTTACAAAGTCCATCTCACTACAGTGGCTCTACAATAACTTTATGAAGTGACGAGAATAGTTTTTGAGCGCAAAAAAACCCTAAATAACGACTTGCATAGTGATGACGATTTCAAAACACGGCCTCATGAAGCTTCGAAGCGTTATGAATCAGTGAGTCGATTCAGCGGTTTGAATCGCCAAATTTCAGCAGTTTGACACGCGATCCGAATCATGATTCGACTCACTGATTCATAACGCTTCGAAGCTTCATGATGCCGTGTTTTGAAATCGTCATCACTATATAAGTCGTTATTTAGGGTTTTTTTGCGCACAAAAACTATTCTCGTCGCTTCATAAAGTTATTGTAGAGCCACTGTAGTGAGATGGACTTTGTAACTTTAGTCTTTAGTGTCTTTTAAGGGTCTTGAGAGTGTAAAGTTGAGCCAATGGAGGCCTTTCAGAGCATCAGATTTAAACTAAAATATCTTCATTTGTGTCTGAAGATGAACGGACGTCTGACGGGTGTCCAACGACATGAGGGTAAGTAAATAATGACAGAATTTTCATTTTTGGGTGAACTAACCCTTTAACAAGAGCAGCTGCTCTATATTGAGTTCATTTTATGTATGAAGTGACACTCTTCTCTCCATCATTGCCACATTAGACACTTTACTGTTTAAAAAAAGCTGTGAAAGAGCCTCAGGTAAAGCAGGCCTAAATGATTGGATTATTGTCCTTCCATTTGGCGGCGAGATAATGACTGAATGATAAACATTGCAGTGTATGGATTTCCTGTCAGGTCCCATGAAGTAGACATCCTCATTTCTTGAGTATCCCAGCCCCCCCATTTCTCCTCACACACGCTCCAAAACACAACCGGAGAGAGAGAGAGATGCACGCCGGAGTCCATTCAGAGATTCAAAAAGCACTTACGGCCTCCTGTCCATTTTTGTTAAGTGAGTAAATCTGCAGCCGGACCACGGGTGGCCGGGAGCGTCTTCCAAATGAAATTTGGTGGGATGGAGTGGACTGAGAGGGACGGACAGAAAAACAAGTGCACGGGAGGGTGGACACAGTCTTATTTGGTTTAGCGATGGAAAGAAAAATGTTTGGGTTTTGAATTATGCAACGTTCGGAGGGACAGAAGTTTAGATTAATGCTTGATTCCGTCTGATCCGAGGACATATTTCACTGGGTCTCGACTGTCTGCTGCTCTGAACGGGACTGACTTTAACTGGGTTTGCCATGATGTTGTAATTCACTTAGGACTGCAGGGGAAAATAAGTAGGTATCACGAGTTTGGAAAAGAAGCCACTGTGTGTGTTTACCACCCATGACCCCGCGGGAAGCCTCCTGAAATATAGTGCATGATGCTTCCAGCTGTAATGGATCAACATGATGAAGCTTTATGGGAAGAGCAGCTATCCAAGTTTATTAACTAAAGTGTTTTCATATCTTCTGTGGCTCTGAAAGCATATTTTGTGCAATCAAATGCTTGTCTTCTAGAACTGACATTGAACGCAAATGCAGGCCTATTAGTTATAAATACATTTACACTGTAAAAATCAACTTCGGTGATGAGTGTGGTTCAGGCAACATAACATTTTGAGTTTCTGTTGATTAAACCGATCTCCGTAACTCACATTTTTAATTTCAAAGAACTTTTAAATAACGTTTTTTTTAGTTAATCGAACAATCTTTTTTCATGTGTCTAGCATGTGAAACAGCACATGCTTACAACACGGATGCACTGATAAAAAGGATTCTGGTGACGTAAATACTATAGAAAAAAACACATTTAAGTCAGTTCACGCAAGAATAAAAAAAAAACAGTAAATTCTACATTCAAGCTTGTAGGAATTAAAGCGTAAATATCAACGTTATAAAATTAAGTAAAACTACTCAGCTTTTCTGATACTGGTATTCCCATCATGCACTGATTAATAAGGTCTTGCTGTTTTCCAGCTGCATTTATCATTGCTTTTGTTGTTGGGTCTGCCATTTTGTGACATTTGGAGTTCATTTTCTACTCAAAATGACACGTTCATACTCAAAAACAATCCATTGAATGTCACCGTCACTGTGTAACAAGTATTGAGGTCTGGTAAAAATGACGTGTTGGATTTACTTAAAAAATATATGCACCATTTTTGCATCACACTTTTTAAGTAAACCCAACTTGGAAGGATTTCACTTCAAATGAACAAGAAACCCTTTTTTTATATGTACTTAAATATTTGAGTTCACTCAACATTCTTTACTTAAAATATATGTAACATGCAAGTTGTGTTAACTTAACATTACTTAGTAGATTCTATCGTGTTACATATATTTTGAAGTAAAGAATGTTGAGTGAACTCAAATATTTAAGTACATATAAAAAAGGGTTTCTTGTTTATTTTAAGTAAAATTATTCAAAGTTGGGTTTACTTAAAATATATATGCACCATTTTTGCATCACACTTTTTAAGTAAATCCAACACATCATTTTACCAGTGTACTATTATGTAGATATGCTGTCCGCACAATATCCATTGTGTTATTTACTCAGAGGTTTCTAAGTAAAGCATACACTTTAAAAGTGTGTTTTAATTCAAAGTTATGTTTTATTTTAGTAAAATGTATTGCAAAGGAAACTTCAACTGAGTAGAAATGACGGCAAGTTAAAATTACTTAATTTCTTTGTTCATTTTAGTTAACTTTAAGTAGAGTTTACATAATTTCATGAGTGAAATTGACATGAAGAAATATGCGTGCAAAAACTTGCCAAAGAAAAATTAAGTAAATCTTACTTATTGTTTTGGAAAGGTGTTTTTTATATATATAATATTAAAACAATTATGATGTATGATTTACTTTTCAATGGTTTTGACAAGTAAATGCAAAGAAACGGCAAGTAATGCATTTAATTAAATGTGAAATTTAATTTGATTTTAAAAAATGTAATTTCATTTGAAACTTGAATCTTTTCGAAAAATCTAGATTCTTGTTTGCTTATGCAATTTTCATGTTATATTTGCTTCTTACCTAAAGGTTTATTTTTATTTTTTGTCACTAAAGCAAGTTGTCTTGACAACTTAAGGTTTTTTTCTGAGTGGTCTCAGCCACCAATAATGTTCGCTTTAAAAAAACAGTTTAACTGTAACATTTGTTGACAGAAAACGAATGTATTATGCATTTATATGCATACTGTGCATTGAAAATACCTTAGAATTGAGATGTGCGTCTTCATCAAATGCCTTTCATGAGGCGCTTGTCTTGGTTTGAGTGATTAGTGCTGATTTACTGGTGTTTTAGTTGTGGTGAAACAGCGCTCCCTCTAGTGGAGTCCAGAGGAATCCGGCTCTCCTGCTCAGAGCTCATTCTTTGGGATGTTTCATGAAAATACTTCATCTCTCTTATCGCTGAACCAGCTCTGCTCACACGCGTGCTTGACTCTCTGGTTCTTAATATATGAATAATAATATAAAACGAGAAGAAAACATCTCTAAACAATAGCTTTAACATTCTTTTAAAAGTCTTTCATCTCAATAAAGTAGATGCAAATTCACCTCAATGTCTTCTAGAGGTCAAAACGGCCATTTTTCGGCCTTTAAAACTACCAGTCATGACATTTAACCCCGTGATTATTGAGCTCGGCTCAGTCCAGACGCTCATGTTGTTCTTCTGATTTATTCATCAGTGAAATCCACCCGGCCGACACCACTAACTAGTGCACTAGTGCAAATATTCCTGTGCACTGGTCAGGACGGGTAGCTCATGGAAAACTTAGGGGTCAAGGAGTTTTAAAATGATGCATCTTGGTTTTACTAATGTTTGGGGACCATCTGTAGATTATAAATGTTTAATGCTTGTGTAGAATAAAACTGTCTGTCCGAGATACACTTTGTACCCAAATGTGTCGAATTATTTACATCTTTTCATTCGTGTCATGCATACTTCTCTAACAACAAATCAGATTTACACATTAGTCGTGGTTCAGTGAATCACATCATCAACCTTTTGACCATTTTCAGAACATAAGTTAGTCAGGTTTGTTTGTAAGAATTCAGACTTGCAGCAAAACTGAGGATCGCTGTCAGAATTGGACATTTTTATGAAACTGTCATGAAAGAGAAGTTGCACTCGTCTTTTTCTCTACTGTGCCATATATCTATGGAAGCTTGCTTTCGCCACAGAATACAAAAAAAAAATATTCACAATTCTGACTTTTTTCCGTTGCAATTCTGAATTTTTTTCTCACAATTGCAAGTGTATATCTTGCAAATCTTACTTTATAACATGCAATTGCAAAATATAAAGCCAAAATTGTGAGATATAGACTCGCAATTCTGACAATTCGTTTTGTCCCTCAGAATTGGACTTTATAACTCACAATTGTGACTTTATAACTTGTAATTGGTAGTTTGTATCTCACAATTCTCAGAAACTAAGTCAGAATTTCTAGATATAAAGTCAGAATTTCCAGATATAAAATCAGAATTGTGAGATATGATATAAAGTCAGAATTGTGAGATATAAAGTCAGAATTGTGAGACATAAAGTCAGAATTTCTAGTTATAAAGTCAGAATTGTGTGATATGGTATAAAGTCAGAATTGTGAGACATAAAGTCAAAATTGTGAGATATGATATAAAGTCAGAATTTCTAGATATAAAGTCAGCATTGTGAGATATTATATAAGGTCAGATTTTTGTGACATAAAGTCAGAATTTCTAGTTATAAAGTCAGAATTGTGAGATATAGAGGCTTTGCGAACAAGAATAAATGTAGGGGCGGGGCTTGATTGTGTCTGTGGGGAATTGATTGGATGGTTGTGGTTTGTTATTGGCTGATCTCATGTGAGTGACAGGTGGCCCCGCCCTCGTCTTCAGAGAAGAGACGTCGCAGCAAGAGTGAGGGTAAGTTATTCTGATTAAATCGTTTATAATAAATATTGCCATATTCCAACTAAAATGGATAATTTCATATTTCATGTTTCTTTAAGATAGTTCTGAGCGATTGATTGACGAGCAGAAGATGACAGAAGGTATCGGTTAAAAGTTAAACTGGTGTGCAGAAGTTGTGCCTGAGCTGTGGGAGAGTCGGTCGACGCTCGAGCGGTTCCGCCGGCGGGAGGAGGAGGAGGAGGAGGAGCCCGTCATACAAATGAGCGTCGCGCGCTCCGGTAAACGGTAAACGCGCCCGGCAGGAGATGGACGCGCACCTGAGGATGAGCTCCGTGTGTCTGTGTCTGCAGGTACACTCACAATCTCCCGTCTTCTCCTCTTTTCCGGAACATTTACCCTCAGATACCTTTTCTTTCTGCTTTCTCTTATTCTCTGGAGTGACGGGAACTTTCACACACACTCACACACACACACTCACACACCGCTGTGTGTTCACAGTCTTTCATTAAAACTCGACCATTTCGCGTTTGCTTAATCAGACTAGACTTTTTAATCGTTTGTTTAATCATGTTTATATCACCAAATCCTCACGTGAAGCTCTGATATCAACACATTTACAGCTCGATCAGTCTCTCTCTCTCTCTCTCTCAAGTTTCTGTGCGTGCGTTACTTTGCAGAATTGTCTTCAGAAGTGAGATTATTAATCTGAGAAGATGCATTCGGAACGTGATTCATAAATACAATCAAGTTAAAATGATAAAAATTCAGCGTTAGTGTTATTTTGTAATCATTATGATTAGCGTTATATACAAAATTATAGAAGTCTTGCTAGCTTGATGAACGTGTGCAATCAGAAATATTAGAAAATATTATAAAAAAATAGTATCCAAACACTAATGATTAATACTACTAAAAATAACTACTGCATTTTCTCTTTTTATTAAGTTGAATTTGAGATCAATGTGAATTATAACTAATACTTGAAAAGACATTAATAATAAATAGACCGAATAGTAAAATAGCTCTTTTTTAAATATAATATAGCCATATAATTTGATCCAAATGTAATTTTTCTCAGAGCAGAGGCGCATGAGATGTGTGTGTGTGTGTGTGGGACTAAATTAAATCTAGAGATATCTCATCATTTAACACAGGCACAATATCAGCGTTTGATATCAAATCCTGTGTAACACAAGACCAGACCTTAATAAGCATTCCAAAGGGATTCTGCGCATCATATGGATTAGGTTTGTGGATGAATGACCTTTAATTCCGTGTTTTTCAATTAAATGACTGTATGTTCCCGAATCCCAGAGACATCAGTCATCCGCTCCATATCAATGATACAGTAACAGTTTTGTGTTTTGCTTGTTATTTGTCATGTGCACTTTTATATGAGCTGCTTGTTGAAGAAACGAGAATATTCATTATTAATATTAGTTACAGGAGGCATTTTTTTAGACATTGTGTCTGTGCTTTTCTGAATGCGTGTGGTTTTATTTCTCAGGGCGTGCAGCGAGACATGAGTGATGATCAATAGGGATTGTGTGATGTTTTAGTATTGATTATGGAAACGCGAGCCGGTGAATAGAGCAGGGCGGGGTTCCCACCCCCAAAACCAGGAGCTTCTGTGCAATATGTCCAGCGATAAAAACTGCACAAATCAGCTCACTTAACATCCCAATGATGTGCATTCATCAGCGTGATTTATTTAGCGATGCATACCTGTTACCCAGCATGCCGTGTTGAATTCAGGGGGTTTGTGACACACGTGCAGCTGTTCAAACCGGCCACTTGTCATGCGTGTGCTTTTGTTTACGGCTCTCTTCTGATTCTCTGCCGCTGCACGCTTATAAAAAGCATCTGCATTCTCCGCATTCCTCAAAACAGAGACTCGCGCTCAAATATTTTAATGAACCAGAATTTCATCAAACTTGGAGACTTGGAGAATCCATCTTCAGTGCATGTCCGATTTTGTAAAAATGCAGCGCTCCTGTTTTTAATATTCCACGACACTACATAAAAGAGATCATTTAAACCAACACACACACACACACACACACACACACATATTTGTCTTTTAATCTCAATGAACATGTAAGTGAACGTGCATAAAAATACAACTTTCGCATCACATTAATGCATTTAAATATCAATAGTTGCATACAATAAGCACAGATTTATCATTGCAAATCTTATAGTAATAATACTGTACTGTATAATTACATGCAACTAACCCTAAACCTAACACTTTATTTTTACACGGTCCTTGTTACATATGTTACACTAACAGTAAATTATGCATAATTACATGCAACTAACCCTCACCACTTGTCTAATATTACTCAATACTTAAATATATAATTACACTGTAACAATGACAGTGTAAACCCCTAACCCTGTAGTAAGTACATGTAGTTATTAATTATTTTGCATAATTACACTGTAACTCAAAATAATAATATACACTCTAAAAAATGCTGGGTTAAAAATAACCCAAGTTGGGTTGAAAATGGACTAAACCAGCGATTGGGTTGTTTTAACCCAGCTATTGGGTTGTTTTAACCCAGTGGTTGGGTTAAATGTTTGCTTAAAACAACCCAATTGCTGGATTAGTCCATTTTCAACCCAACTTGGGTTATTTTTAACCCAGCATTTTTTTTGAGTGTATATACAACTAACCCTCACCACTTGTCTAATATTACTCAATACTTAAATATATAATTACACTGTAACAATTACAGTGTAAACCCCTAACCCTGTAGTAAGTACATGTAGTTATTAATTATTATGCATAATTACACTGTAACCCAAAATAATAATAAACACTCAAAAAAATGCTGGGTTAAAAACAACCCAAGTTGGGTTGAAAATGGACTAACCCAGCGATTGGGTTGTTTTAACCCAGCAATTGGGTTGTTTTAACCCAGCG
>JARQWZ010002146.1:0-257928 GCA_033150135.1 Gobio occitaniae | reverse complement strand
GTTTGTCAGTTTAAAGGGAGTGATGTCTTGCAGGAGCTCCCTTTTGATGAAACGTCTCACCAGACTCTACAAAATGAAAACAAATTTGTCTAATTATTTAGCATCCTCTTAACCAGCTTTGTTATTCCATCCTACATAGGTATTATACACAGTCATTCAATGTGGTATACCCACTTAAAAAGATATCATAAAACAAAAAATAGCCATTTAAATAAAGCAGAAATTATATGATTACCATCATCAACTCTGTCAAGTCTCTGCACAGAAATGGCAGGACTGGTGGATCAGTCCTAGTATTTCTTCAAGAATGGACAAAACGTTCTGGATACCACCATGAAAAACTGAAGTTTGTCTAAGATCAGGGGATCTTTATTTGCTGCTTCGATGGTATCAAAAGAAGAGGTTCCAGGGTTTGGTAGTTATTTTCTATTGACTGCTTCCACGTACTGTTTAAGCTTTGGCCATACCTCAATGGCTCTCTCTGCAACAGGCAGATTTTCTACCCATCTGTGTCCACAGAATGGGAGTGGAAAAAGAGATGAGCCAGTAAGTTTTGTATAATCTTCTCTTCTTGCAGGGACAATGTGAAAAACATAGTGCATTGCTCTCAGAATTTTCTCAATATTCCATATGGAGAAGCCAGTCTTGAATGAATTGTGTACCGTGTGCAGTCCACAGCTCCAAACAGAAATTAGCTGCCGACCTCCATGTAATTCACCATGTTCTTGCTGGAGATTATTGAGGAACTTGAAGTTCACATTTGGGCCATCCATACTAATGGAAAGGAGATGCTTCAGGTCTAGTAGGTGCACACATTTCTGAGAACAGAAATAAATAAATGCAGAATGAAAAGATGTTACAAACATGTTGGTTTATTTCAAATTAGCTATAATTTAAAAAAGCTTTTTAAAGTACCATCAAAAATAAATTAGAATCACTGAAGAATAGGGGTGAAATGGATCACAACCCAGTGGAAAAAAAGTAAATTTCTATAATGTATTTAAAGTGCCATTTTCACACACTAATTTTGTACTTAATATACAAAGAATTATTTAGCACTTCTTAAGATAATATTAAGAACATCTAAGTGTACTCAACTGTGCTATTTTGAGACCATGAAATATGAACTAAAATGTCCTTTTAACATACTATCTCTGTATTTAAAAATGTATTTAGTTACCACATAGTACACTTGAACTCCACTTGAACACGAACACTTGTCCAAAAGCCTCAATTTTACGGTGGCCGAGACAGCTCAACACGCTGCAAATGAAGAAAGCACCAGCAAATAAAGAAAACATCTTCATCAGTTTGACAACACATGCGCTGCAAAAGTTCACAACACATGCAAATTCAAAAACGCGCTGCAAATCCTCACAACACATGCAAATACAAAAACGCGCTGCAAAGTCCACAACACATGCAAATTCAAAAACGCGCTGCAAAGTTCACAACACATGCAAATTCAAAAACGCGCTGCAAAGTTCACAACACATGCAAATTCCAAAACGCGCTGCAAATCCTCACAACACATGCAAATTCAAAAACGCGCTGCAAAGTCCACAACACATGCAAATTCAAAAACGCGCTGCAAAGTTCACAACACATGCGAATTCAAAAACGCGCTGCAAATAACACAGACCACAACGGAAATGTTTCAAGGGGACCCCTTTGAGTGACGAACCCCTACTGGGACCTCCTTACCTGTTTACTCGCCAGTCGCCAGTGTTGTCACTGACCTGAAAGGTGAGTTTTTTTTATTTTGTTTACTTTTATAATTTATATAATTTACTTATATAATTGCTTAGTCGTTTGGATATTGTTGGCCTAAATATATTGTTACACTGTCGCGGTATAACGTTATATTGTTGCTTATGTTAGCGGGGCTTAATTTAGCAAATATACCCCGGGTTTCACAGAGCTTAAACTAGTCCTAGATTGAAATTCATGTTTAGCTGTTTTAACTGAAAGCAACATATACTGACATATCTTCAAATATGTCACTGCCATTGTTTTGTCTCAATGTGCACACCATTTTTTTTCTCTCTCTTTAGTGAACGTTTATAAAAGGCACTTAAATGCCCTTATTGAAGGTTTAATAGGCTAATCCCTGTGAAACTGGGCCATAATGTTCAAGGTTCACGGAAATAGGGTTAAACCAGATTAAAAAAAATAGCAGATTGATGGTATAATTAAAATATTAGAATGTATTGAAATCAATAATTTCAATCACATTGTCTTTTTCAGATCAATGTATTGTCCTTTCTGTGCATCAAATGGGCGACTTTGCCCAGATTTTGCAGTTCATGTGGGAGAGATGTAAGCTTTGTTGTAGAGATTGATTACAACATTTTTTGTGAGGTAATGAAGATGACTCCGTTTCAGAAGATGAGGATGACAATGAAGTTGTTGTTAGGGCGCAACCCAATATGTCACCTCTTTCTGACACAGTGGTAGGTACATCTCAGGAATTTAGGTGTTCAGCATGTCGGTGCTT
Organism: Gobio occitaniae; assembly: GCA_033150135.1. Lineage (NCBI taxonomy): Eukaryota > Metazoa > Chordata > Actinopteri > Cypriniformes > Gobionidae > Gobio > Gobio occitaniae. Next base: position 255,431 of record JARQWZ010002146.1, on the reverse strand, counting down.
ACAGTAGGCTATAATGCAGTAAAATCTCCTGGACTTGTCAATCATTAGAAATAGAAATGCATATTATACAGTGTTAAAGCTATGAATGAGTTTAGGTTTTTATGTTTACACCTCACAGATTTGGTCAAGTCCGGAACGAAGTACACCAGAGCATAGACAGTGGTAAGTGAAAATTTAACTTACACTTTGTTTTTTGTTGTCTCTGTGCCGGCTATATGAATGTATGTTTTAGTGCATTTTTTTTTAAAATTGTTATATAGAAAGCATTTGATGTTATTTACGACACCATGATAATTTCTACTAATTTCTACCAATGTTTGTATGTTTTAGGTCAGCCACAACATCTGTGGCACCAAAATCCCAGTCATCTAATGAGCAGGTATGTCATATTCTGTAATTATAATACACCATAATTTGTTCATTTTCTGGTTAATTTTTTTGAATATTATTCTAAGTTCTTTTTGTGCTGTGTGGTTTTGTAGGTGCTAGAAGCCAAGAGTGCAACAAGATCCAAACACTCAACCACTCAGTGAGTGAATCTAAGTCATGTGACTTCTACAGGTCAGTCAGAAGGCATCATTTTACATATTTCACTGGATTTGAAATACAACTATTAGACCAAAGTTCTGGACTACAGCCAAAACAACAAAACATCTGTTTCAGAATACTTTCTGGATTAACTGTTATTGTTGTTCTCCCTTCCACAGTACATATACCCATATATATGCACCTATCACAATTGACAGCAGTTCCTCAGATCTTGAGGAAGTAGAGAAACTGTCAGAGAAAGACAGGTAATATGAGCACTTGTTCTAATTTACAAATATCTGCCATGCTGTTTCTCTGTTGTCCATAAGAATGTGATTTTTTTTAGTTTTTTCAAAATGTATTACTGAAGTTGTGATGTCCAAATTATGTGTATTATTTTTGAGCAGTGTGGTATAGCTTACTCATTGTAAAGGGCCCATAAAATAATACTAAAAACCTTAAAAGTTTTGGTTTAAATAATACACAAAAATAAGAACATGCAGTGTTAATATTTTATTGCTGTTTGTGGATTGTTTTTCTTTTTTCCAGTGATGGACATGACGGGCTGACAACTGCAGACATAGTGTCAAATCTGGCACAAAATCTACAAAAAACATCCTGTAGCAGATTTAACATTTACCGGGCAAATGTCTGGGATGGTGCCTTAAGAGGTTTCAGGCGATCCTCATTTGATCCCACCTGCAGCTTGATGGTGAAATTCACGGACGATGCGGGGCTGACTGAAGAGGCCTTAGACAGCGGGGGACCAACTCGAGAATTTCTGTCTCTTTTGATGGACACCATCAAAACAAGGAGGATATTTGAAGGCAAAGACAATGGCAAATACCTCTCCTTTGATAGCAAAGGTAATACTTTTATGACGTTTTTAACAATGTTGTAAATAATTGTGTCCTAACGTTTAAATATTGTCATTTTTAGCTACAGAAGAAAATAATATTTTAACATTGGACGGATGATTGCTGTGTCCATTGTCCATGGCGGTCCTGGGCCTCGATGTCTTTCACCAACTTTTTCCTTTACCTGATTGGTAAAGTAAAGACAATTGAAGCCCCGATTGAGGATATACACGACGAAGAGGTCAAGAAGGCCCTCGTTGAGGTAATTTGTTAAACTGGGATTACAAACAACTTCAAGAAATGTACTTTTATCAACTGACACAAAACTACCCACATTAATAATAGTCTTAATAGCTGTACAGAATAAAGTTTTTTTGGGGGGGTGTAGCACATCATTATCAAAGGATCTGATAAGAATATTAGATCAAACATACATGTATATAGTTCATTGACCTTGGTTGGTAATTGCCACTAAAACATCATATTCGTTGTTGAATAAATTGACATTTTGAGAGATTAAATTTAAACTGATATTTTAACCATTTTGATAGCAGATATTAATAATTATGTCAGGGTAAAAATGAACAATAATAACATTTAAGACAACATGTCAAACAGGTTTGTCAAACATACGGTTTGTAACTGTTTGACATGTTGTCTTAAATGTTATTATTGTTCATTTTTACCCTGATATAATTATTAATTATATGAACATGTATATATTAATTATAGGTCAATAAACAATATACATGTATGTTTGATCTAATATTCTTATCAGATCCTTTGATGATGATGTGCTACACCCCCCCCAAAAAAACTTTATTCTGTGTACAGTTACTGGAAGTAGACCATAAATTATGAATATGTAACATGCCTAAATATGTACAATATAGAAACTAGTCACAGAATTTCATTCTTTCGAATCTGACATTACCATCTGTTTTAAATAATCCCATTTTCCTTTATATTTGTGTCATTACAGACCATTTTTAAAGGGGATAGTTCACCCAAAAACGAAAATTTGATGTTTATCTTCTTACCCCCAAGGCATCCAATATGTAGGTGTCTTTGTTTCTTCAGTAGAACACAAATGAAGATTTTTAACTCCAACCGTTGCTGTGTGCCAGTTGTATAATGCATGGTCAATTGGGTATAATTCTATTAGAGGAAAAAAAACATGGACAGACAACTTCAAATTAAACCCCGCGGCTCGTGACGACACATTGATGTCTTAAGACACGAAACGATCGTTTCTGAGAGAAACCCAACGGTATTTATGCTATTATTTCACCTCATATCAGACGAATGCTTCAGCTCTGCAGACTGCCATCACTTCCTGCGAGTAAGGTCAAAATTCCGGCCGGGTCATAGTTATATACATAGATACCTCATTAGTGCCCGCGTGGATCATGGCGTGGATCGCTCGAATGAGGAATCTACGTATACATATCTATGACCCGGCCGGAATTTTGACCTCACACACAGGAAGTGATGGCAGTCTGGAGAGCTGAAGCGTTCATCTGATATGAGGTGATATTTGCATAAATACCGTTGGGTTTCTCTCAGAAACCGATCGTTTCGTGTCTTAAGACATCAATGTTTCGTCACGAGCCGCGGGGTTTAATTTGAAGTTGTCTGTCCATGTTTTTTTTTTACTCTAATAGAATTCGTCTCCATTGAAAAGCATTATATGAGTGACACACAGCAACTGTTGGAGTTAAAAATCTTCATTTGTGTTCTACTGAAGAAACGAAGACACCTACATCTTGGATGCCTTAGGGGTAAGCAGAAAATTTCATTTTTGGGTGAACTATCCCTTTAAAACAAGATATCACTACTGTCTTACTCATTTCTATAAAAGTAACGTGGACTGTTTACTGTTACAATAATATTAATAATGATTATAATAATAATAAAAACATTTATTTTATTTTATTCTAGATAGAGAATGCTGCATCACTGAGTGAACTCCAGGAGCTCACAGCAAAATACTCAAGCATGCTACAGACAGCTGGCTGCTATAGATTCATGAGGACTCTGGAGGAGAAGAAAAAAGTAGTAGATGATTACATTCAATGGTATTTCATCTATCGAAACCATGTTTCCATCCAGAGGTATACAATTATTCTTACTCTGTGGACATGTAATAAAACTTTTAAAACAATGTTAAATAGTTATTTTATATTTAACTTGAGTACTTTAATACTTTCAACACATTTTTATTATACTAATAAAGGCTAAATATTGTGGCTGAAGTAGTCACCTCAGTTCTTGTTGAAAAATGTAAAATCTGTATCCCCGGTTTCACAGACAAGGTTTAAACTAGTCCTAGACTAAAATGTTTGTTTGAGCTGTTTTAACTGAAATCAACTTCTACTGGCATATCTTGAAATCAGTCAGTGCCATTGTTTTGTCTCAATATGCACACCAGTAATATTTTGGTGTAGGGTGTTTATAAAAAATGCTTAAATGTCTTTATTAAACCAAGGCCTAATCCTGGCTTAATCTAAGCCCTGTCTGTGAAACTGGGCCTATATCTTTCAGTAGTTGTTCACATAACCCCACTGTAGTAGTCTTTTTTTGACATGGCATTTTTTGTAGGTTCAAAGAGGGATTAGCAACACTTGATTTTGTCAATGCCTTGGAACAGCATCCTTCACTCTTCTTCTCGATCATGTGCTACACTGAGACCAAGCTGACAGCTGATGCTGTAGAGAACATCTTCCACGTGCAGTTCAGTCAGCCTGGTAGCACCAACCGTCAGGAGGAGGCCAGGGTACTGAGCTACTGGCGAGATTATCTGCTCTACCTGGAAGGTATTATATATGGTTAGAATTATAAGGAATGTGCGGAATTATCACTACAGCAAATAGATCTAAAGTACCAAAATAATAAAATAGAAAACATGTCTAACATTTTTTCTTTTGTTCCCCTTAGAAAAATTGTCTAGTCCTTCCTTGGAGGACGTGCTTATGTTTGGGACTGGACTGAAAGAAGTTCCTCCTGCAGCAATGCAGCCTCAGCCAAAGCTAGTTTTTCAAAAGAGCTCACGCTTTCCCATGGCAAATGTATGTACAAATACAATCAAAATTCCAATCTTACCCAGTTATGAAGAGTTTCAAGAAGCCATGGATAATGGCATGCAAAACTCCCCTGGGTTTGGTCTTCCTTGAAGCTAAACATCTTTCTCTGATATACTGGAGTTTAGGTACGAGTTAAGTTTTATTGAAATGTTGCAAATGTGCCACTTTGTTCTTTCCTATTTTGAAATGCAGGCATGTTTGTATAATTTATTTTAAGTTGTTATATTTGAACGTTTCAAGCCACTCAGTTAAAAAAAGGAACACTCAGGTTAATATTTTTGATTGTACTGATATACTGGTGAGTTTTAATGAAAAATAGATTTTATTTTAAGAGACATTTGATCAAGGACCAATATTTTATATTATATTATTTATGTTTTTTTTTTTTTTACAGAAATGCATGGCATGTTCTTTGCACACAACTTGAGATTTTCTTATATACTGTTTCAATCATTGATGTACAGTAAAACACTGATTTATGCAGTGAAAAAAATAAAGTTGTTCTTTGGACTTTTAAAGTCCTGACATATTTTTGAGTGTTATGTAATTCTCAACAGCTGTTATCCAGTTGACTGGTGGATAGAGCCCATTCTGTCTTTGCAAGTTATCAAAATGAACTTGGAGATTACCATCACCACAAAGACTGCGCTGCAGTGGCAGAATGTCCTCAAACTCTTGAATAACTTCCTGTGACACTGGGAATCCACAGTCCCTTGCATCAAACCTAAGGCCAGTCAGAAATTAAAACACTATGAGTCAACTTATTACACATATTAATAAAACCTACAAATGCTAAGGTGAAAAATTATAATCCAACACTTAATTTTATCATATGCCAAAGTTTGACCCTCAATGTTGACAAGATCTTTTTTTCAAATATGGTCATTACATTTGCTTCTACTAAGACACTTTGTGGTACACTTAGCGAATCAGAAAATCCACCTGTTAGCTTTGTGCACTGGTGTCTTTTTGGTCTAAGAGTATCTGAATTCTTTTTAAAATTATCTAGTTTTCTGATTTAAAATAATAGGATAATCGTCAAGTGAAGAACATTCCACTATACACTTCTATGTCAGCTAAAGGCAATCGATCACATTTTCTTTGATAATTAATGATTAAACTTAAGTAAAATGAAATCTGATAATTACTGAACATGGTCACATATTGCATGGATTAAATACGAACCTGTGAGGCAGGTGATACATGGCTTCTGGTTTACCAGAATGACAAGAAGACTGACGAACAGGTCGGATGGTGTGGTTATTCCAAAGTTCTCTGTACTCATCAAAGTCTTTCTGCAAGATGCTCAAGAAGACATACCGTAGAAGGCACTTATGCTCATGGCTGCCATTGAAAAGGTGCCTCTCTCTCAGGTCACTGAAGAGCTCAATCCAGAACTGAGTCCTAATGATGATACACGTTTTACTTCAGTGCTTAATAAATGTTGTATGGAAATTATTTCTAAATATATTATATATATATATAGAGAGAGAGATTTATATTATATATATATATATATATGTATATATATATATATATATATATAGCGTCAGGAAAAAAAGATTTTCATTACATTTTCATTTTAATCTAGTGTTATTCACATATAATACATGTTGTTAACAACTGAAATCCTCTTGTCATGTGACAAAAAAAGTGACTAAATAGTACTAAAATGACTAAATTGAATTACATTTTTAAATTATCTTAAAAGGCTTGTACCTTTGCTTTCTGAAAAAGGACCACCAACTTTCGATTCGTTGATTTGCCGTTGATGTGCCATACATGTGACTGTGGGCTCCAGCAAAGTCATCTGTATGCTGTGCTCTTAATGCACAATGAATGGCTGCCATAGTGCCATTTTCTGTCCCACAGTCTGTGCGAAGGCGTGCTGGAAGCCCGAAGTCAGATACACACTGGAGGAAATAGTAAGCAATTACCACTGGGTCGTTATTAGAGCTGCCACTTCTGAGCCACATCACTTTCCTTGAAAACCCATCAATGCAGCCACTGATGGCAACACCAAATGGTTTCAGCTTATCATACCCATCGACATGCCACACTTGGTTTGGTCCTGCTGTAAAGTACCCTCTTCGGACAAATCTGTGTCTATGGCGAAGTTGAACTCCAGATGGATCCAGTCTCCGAATTGCATGCATTACATTGTCCCTTTTAACTGTCAGGTAATACTTCTGTCGCAATGTCTGCCACAGAGCTCTGTAGCCTAAAAGCTGACCAGAGCCAGTCAGTTCATGTGTAATAGCTGCATCCACAGTGCCAATGGGAGTATAGTCTGTTCTACTTGTTAGGCCTGCATTCCTTAGCCTTCTCTTTAAGGTGCTCAGACTCAGGAAAATGTTATGCTTTGATTTAAGAAAATCAAGTATCACATCATATGTGTGGCCCTCTGAGAAATATTGCTGGATTAGGCCTGCCTCTGTGAGTTCATCTGACACAGTTCCTGGGCCTGAAGGGAAAAGAGAACAGTGTCATTAGTAATGCAGAAATCCACAAATCTTAAACATAAAAATATATTAGCAGCAGTAACAAAGAAATAAAGAGGCCAACTGTTTGATACAGTTTGAAAAGTGTATGTATTTAATCTGCTCAATTTGTGGACAAATCCAGGTAGTAAAAGGCACAAACAACTGGCATTGGACTGGCACTTAAGCTTACCACTTTTTACAGTTAGGTCATATTGGGACGTTTATGCTGATGTTGGGGGAACGTGCAATGTATTTGTTTTTAGTTCTGTATGTCACACTAGTTATGTATGTCATACTATAACCTGGTTGAACTTCTTAATAAATTAATATGTGATTGTGTGTGTACGCAATTATGAAATGTGAAGAGGAAATGCTCCCTTTCACCTTCACAGTGCAGCAAGACATAACAACAATGTACATCAAGGATTTTTTTATTTATTTTGGGTATGTGCAAGTACCTATGAATTTTAAAGTGTTAGGGTCAGAATGACTCTAAACATAATTGTTGCACAAAAAATGTGTTCAGACTTTTCATAACACATTGTGTCCATAACTTGCATGCAAGTTCATGACCCAAAATTATGTTAAATAATTTCAAGGAGTTAAAAAAGACATTAACCATTATTTCAGAAAGTGAACTCAAAAGTGGAAATGGGTCATATTGACCCACGGCATTATAGGAGGGTTAAAGAGCTAAAATAATCGTAACCAACTGTGTGGGTTTATCGTGGTGTCTTTTTGTGTATTTTTGTGGACAGCTTACCATTCTGTAGAAAAGCTGCCAAAAATTGAATGTTACTACCGCACGAACCACAAAAGCATCCAATAGGTCCAGCCAATTCGAGTCCACAATATGGACAATACATAACCTAAGAAAGGAACAAAGTGACTGCTTAGTGCTAAAAGATATTGACATGTAACAAAGCAAATGCCTGTGATATAGACCTTCTCACAGCAGAGGAAAAATGCAGATGTAAGAGAAGCCCTTAGTTACACAAACATGTATTGAGTTTATACATGTATTGAAGTTACTCACTGCAAAGGAAATATAGCTCAAGAATCATTAGAAAAAGTCAATGGGACTGAGAAATATGCTATTTTTATGTAGCAAGTTATGCCTACTGTAGTATCCTCAAGTCAGGGTTTAATTACTTAAATCGCCATTAAGGTTATTTATATTGTTAACCAATAAAACACATATGACAAAAAGTAATTTTATTAATCATGTTGGAAAAACCTACTGGTATTTTTACTTGCGTGTTCCCATTAAAATAATGTTTCACATTTAATTGTGTACCGTGTCAGATTATTTAGGCTAATAATATAAAAAAGACCAGGCAATCATACGTTCAGGATGTTTAAATAAACAAAACAAAAAACTCACCTTTCAGGTCAGTGACAACACTGGCGACTGGCGAGTAAACAGGTAAGGAGGTCCCAGTAGGGGTTGTCACTCAAAGGGGTCCCCTTGAAACATTTCCGTTGTGGTCTGTGTTATTTGCAGCGCGTTTTTGAATTCGCATGTGTTGTGAACTTTGCAGCGCGTTTTTGAATTTGCATGTGTTGTGGACTTTGCAGCGCGTTTTTGAATTTGCATGTGTTGTGAGGATTTGCAGCGCGTTTTTGAATTTGCATGTGTTGTGGACTTTGCAGCGCGTTTTTGAATTTGCATGTGTTGTGGACTTTGCAGCGCGTTTTTGAATTTGCATGTGTTGTGGACTTTGCAGCGCGTTTTTGAATTTGCATGTGTTGTGAGGATTTGCAGCGCGTTTTTGAATTTGCATGTGTTGTGGACTTTGCAGCGCGTTTTTGTATTTGCATGTGTTGTGGACTTTGTAGCGCGTTTTTGAATTTGCATGTGTTGTGAGGATTTGCAGCGCGTTTTTGAATTTGCATGTGTTGTGAGGATTTGCAGCGCGTTTTTGAATTTGCATGTGTTGTGGACTTTGCAGCGCGTTTTTGTATTTGCATGTGTTGTGGACTTTGTAGCGCGTTTTTGAATTTGCATGTGTTGTGAGGATTTGCAGCGCGTTTTTGTATTTGCATGTGTTGTGAACTTTGCAGCGCGTTTTTGTATTTGCATGTGTTGTGGACTTTGTAGCGCGTTTTTGAATTTGCATGCGTTGTGAGGATTTGCAGCGCGTTTTTGAATTTGCATGTGTTGTGAACTTTTGCAGCGCATGTGTTGTCAAACTGATGAAGATGTTTTCTTTATTTGCTGGTGCTTTCTTCATTTGCAGCGTGTTGAGCTGTCTCGGCCACCGTACAATTTTGTTTTACAGAGAACAAGGCATTAGGAAACTGAGGCTCTGGGGCGTAAAGCAAATTATAAACTATTACACAACGATGAATACTAAGGTTGTCCACTAGATGGAGTCATAGGATAAAACATCTTTTAAACCTAGGCTTTCCTTTTCAGTTTCTATCAGGTACAATGACAAAAAAAAATAGCATGAACAAAGTAAAACTATACTTACTTTGAAATGCTGCAGCAGATCCTCAGCCTTTGAATGTCCCATTGTCACAGACACGTCAGGTTCCACCCTCCACCAATCACAGCGCACTCCTTCCCCAGAGTACTGATCACCATCACCTGCACCTCATCACCACACTCATCACCAGCACTACAAGACTCACAACCACACAGCACTCCACGTCCGGTCTCGTTCGCATATACTTCAGGCTATGCTTACCTCAAGGACTCTACTACTGATACTTACCTGTCTCCAGCGTGTCTCCTTCCTTCCGTGTTCCTTGTCTGCTGTGTGGGTGTGTTCCTGTCCGTCCCTCAGTACTCCAGCGACCTCCAGGCTCCAGCGTCCTTCCATCTACAAAACAAAAGACAGTAACTCTCTCTCTCTCGTATCACCTTCTAATCTACCAACAACCGGTTTACTCACCTGCTCCACAACACCTGCTCTACTGTGGTCTAATAAACTACCCTTACCTGTTAACATCTGTGTCTGCCTCCTGTGTACTTGTAACACCCATGAATTGTGATCCGAAATAACGGGACTGGACACAACCAGCCTCCCAAAATCGAACATGGACATCTAGTTGTTTATTTTTTGTTGAATGGTTGAAACTCTTATCAAACATCAAAACAAATGGTCCTGCATTGTAAACTGCAGAAATCAGTTGATTTTTGAAGTATGGGGCAAGTCCAAACTTTAACATGTAGCTGGTTTTGTCCTTGCCACAAGAGAAAGATTTGACGATTTCAGAATCAGGAAACATTGCCTGGAACAACTCAGAAATACCTTCATTAGGTTACATAAGAGTGGTGATGGACGGCAGTGTTCAGACACCAGAGCACCTCCGCTTGCAAAGTCTCATTCGACCCAAACACTGATCTAATGTCGCCTGATTTTCCTACAGTAGCGGTGGTGGTGGCTACAGTAGCGGCGGTGGTGGCTACAGCAGCGGTTGTCATGGTACTAGAAGTAGCAGTAGTAGATTTGTCAGTCACGCCAAAGTAACTACTCATAGTTAATCGCTGTCTGCCGTTTACCGCCAATTTGTGGCTGTCAGACTTCATATGAGACTTTGCGGCGTTGATGCCCATTGTTCCCAACTTAAACGCTTTTTTACAAAAGCTGCAAAACCCTTCTTCATTCCGACCTGCAACCATGACCTAAATTGGTCGTCTTCAAGCCACTTATCTTTTAATTTGCACTTTCCCATTTTTTTCTCGGTCACATTCAGCTGTCGTCCAAAAAGCCCGCGTCATGGTAATTTTGCACTGGTGGGAACAGGGTTGCCAGGTTTTCAGAACAAAACCCGCCCAATTGCTTCTCAAAACAAGCCCAATTGCGTTTCAGTGGGGATTCCACGGTAAAAATCGCGTTCGGGGGTAAAATATGTGTTTTTTTGGCAGTGTGCCCTGCTAAAATTCACATTTCCAGGGCTAAATATCGCATAATTGGGATCGTTTCAACCCGCGGACATGCAAAGCCGCGGACTTGGCAACACTGGGTGGGAAGCACTTGCATCGCGTGTTCATCACACTAATGTACATATTTTACGAGAGCAAATAAAAGTTATTAATTATGAAGGCTTATTCAAAAAAAATTTATAATATAAAATTTCTTTCGAAACAATCAACATTTTTAATGCCTGTAGGAATGCAATGCTTTTTAATGCCATTTAAGGCCTTAATTTTCACAAAATATTCATTTAATGACTTTTAATGCTTTTCAATGCCCCGCGGATATCACGTGGTCAAAATCACAATTTACCTCAAGCACTCTGCTTAGAAGTTCTGTGAGGAGACGCGCACCGATAGAGAAGAATTTCCATTGGCTGCAGTCTGCTGGTATTGGCCAATCACAAAAGTCTACATTGCGACCACGGGCTTGGCAACACTGATTGCTCATCCAATATAACATAATATCCCGCTATGTTTTTATTATTATATATTTCGCTACGTATATGTGGCTAGTATATGAAAATCTAACCTTTTTTTCCCAACTGGAACGCCGTCCCCCCTTGAAATTCACTCCCAGACTCCGTCCCCCCACCCCCCCACTTCCACCCCTGCATACAACCATTTAGTTTAACAACAACAGCGAAACATGAACAAGAAACATAAAGAAGAACATAATAAAAATTAATATAATGAAATATGAGTGATGAAATGAGACAACATAAACATGTTTGCTCAGGTTCAAGTTCATTTAAAAAGTCAAATTACATCTATAGATATTCATAGAGGGCAACAATAGCCTGTGTAAATATGAGGTTGAAAAATGAATCAATATATGACACAACACTAAAACACTGCTCCATATTTGAAACAACAGGAAAGTAAACAATCAGGTGTGGCCACAGGCAAAGAAAAAGCATCAAGGCAAAGTATATAGACATTAAAATAAGTGTGAAATATCCAGTGACAAACATGCCAGAGTGGAGCGTCACCTGATGAGTATGATAGAGACCAATCTGTTCACGTTTCTGGTCTCTTTGAATGGAGAAAATCCTCTCACATTGAAGACAGAAAAGGCTTCTCAGCAGTGTTAAGCCTCATGATCATGTCAACTAACCCTTTAATTCACCCGAAAAAGAATAATTTGGGTTACACTTTATTTTAAGGTGTCATTGTGACTGTTATTACTATGGTGAGTACATGGTACGTATGGTAAGTACCAAATTCTGTCATCATTTACTCGCCCTCATGTTGTTCCGAACCCATAAGACTTTAGGTCGTCTACGAAACACAAATAAAGATAATTTTAAAGAAAAGAGATTTCTGAGAGCACCTACTAATATGACTTGAGTGGTTTAGTACAATTTTTCTAAAGAGACTTAATTGCTTTATATGATGAACAGATGACCACCAATGAGGTTCATTCTCATGTTACACAGCACGTTTAAAGCTTCCTCAAGAACCAATGAGGTTCGTTCTTGTGTTTACAGCATGTTTGAGCTTCAGTAAGAACCAATGAGGTTTGTTCCCATTTAGTAAATCACTCCCGACACCACAACGGGGACCGATGAACAGGAATTTCGCTTGTGAGAGCCAATCTACTTCAAGTGTAACTAAACGAGCCAATGCACATTGGCATGCAATGACTGCACCAGCTGCTCATGCCACGCACTGCGGGTATAAATGAGGCACAGGTGCTTGCATCAAATTAGCTTTGTGCTTTGGAACCGAGTGGTGGATGGTTCGTCCACGATTCAGTTTACCCAGCATCCCCCCAGGTTCATAGGCTTCCGCTTCACTTCACTTCTTCCTTGACACAGGCCATTTCTGCGCTTTGCGTTCAAGGGTCGAGCATATCAGTACAAAGTCCTGCCCTTCGGGCTGTCCCTGTCCTTCAGTGTCTTCACGAAGGTCGCGGAGGAGGCCCTTGTTCCCATGAGAGAACAGGGCATTCACATTCTCAACGACTGGCTCATTCTAGCACAGTCCAGGGATCAGTTGTGCAAACACAGGGACCTTGTGCTCAGACACCTCAGCCAGTTGGGTCGTCAGGTCAACTGGGAAAAGAGAAACATCCCACTCCCAGTGGTTTAATTTACTGACCGAGGGCACACTTGGCACGGATGCACTCACGCACAGCTAGCCCCGGGGCCTCCGCAAATATGCATTTCCCCCAGTCAACCTACTTCCACAAACCCTGTGAAAAGTCAGGGAGGACGAGGAGCAGGTCCTGTTGGTGACGCCGTACTAGCCCAACCAGACTTGTTCTCAGAGCTAATGCTCCTCGTGACAGCCCCTCCCTGGCAGATTCCTCTGAGGAAGGACCTGGAGGATGCCATTGTGGGCCTAAAGGCAGGGGAGAAGGAGAAGAATTAGATTTTGGACTTTCCTCAGCCTGCTGCAGACTATTTGGACTTCTGAAACAGTCTAAAGAAGAACCTGGTATGCCTGGAAAACTGTATAATTCAAGAGAGATGACACGGTCAACACTGGCACGGTCAAAGTGATCAATGTAAGCTTCGAGAAGGTCGTCCATGTGCGAATAACATTTGATTCATGGAAAAGCTATGCCGACATTTCTTGTACGTACATGAATAATGTTTATGGAATGCGAAGATGTTGACACCTCATTTTTCATGGACCTTCCAAGTTCTGTGGCCCCACATGAGCAGGTGCAGTTCTGTTTAGACCTTCTGACTTAGAGACAGGGCACCCTGTGGCACCCACGTCCAGACCACTAGAAACAACTGGTCCCTGGACAGGACGCAGAAGTTCTAGGGGACTTACCCCAAGAGGAAGTTAACACCATCTCTTCGGCACGAGCACCGAAAAGCCTCTGCAGTCGGCAGAGTCAAAAATTCTGTCCATAAAGACTTTGCTGCTAGCTGCACTGGCTTCCATCAAGAGGGTAGGGGACCTGCAGGCATTTTCAGTCGACAAATCATGCCTAGAGTTCGGGCCGGGTAACAGCCAGGTGATACTGAGACCCCGGCCTGGCTATGTGCCCAAGGTTCCTACCACTCCCTCCAGGGACCAGGTGGTGAACCTGCAAGCGCTGCCCCTGGAGGAGGCAGACCCAGCCCTAGCTTTGCACTGTCCTGTCCGCACTCTGCAGCCGTACGTAGATAGAATGCAAAGCTTCAGGACCTCAGATCAGCTCTTTGTCTGTCACAGAGGTCAGCAGAAGGAGGGAACAGAGATGCCACGTCCCGTCGCCATGTCCTCTGTACCCTGGTGGGGTGCCAGTTCACCTACTTGGCTCCTCAGCAAAATCTAATTTGATGCAAGCACCTGTGCCTCATTTATACCCGCGTCTGTCCCCAACGTGGCGTCTCCGGTCCCTGCTTCAGGGAACGATGGTTACAAACGTAACCGAGTGAGTTGATCTTTTTAAGTTTGCTGATCAATGTTTATATTAGGCTAAAAGCCAAAATAAATCTATTTATCATATAATATAATATAATATTTGGACTAAACAGTCAGATTCTAATGAAAAACAGAAATCATATTTTACTAAAAATATATTCATTTTTGTTTCAAAGATGAATGAAAGTCTTAAAGGTTTAAAATAACATGAGGGTTCTTTATGTGTGAAACTGACGTGGAAGGGTGAACTCTCGTGTTTTTAAGACTTTCTTTTCAAGAAATACTCTTCCCACACATTTTTCCTGTGTGAATTCTCATGTGAACCACAGGGTTTCCTTTTCGGGTGAAACATACTCATCACTGCAGGTCAAAGGCTTTTTTCCATTGTGAATTCTCATGTGCCTTTTAAGGCTTCCTTTTTCCGTGAAACTCTTTCCACACTGTTGGCAGGTGTAAGGCTTCGCTCCAGTGTGAATTCTTATGTGGAAATTAAGGTTTCCTTGTTGATTGAAACTCTTTCCACACTGTTGGCAGGTGTACGGCTTCTCTCCAGTGTGAACTCTCATGTGGATTTCAAGGTGTCCAGTTTCAATGAAGTTCTTTCCACACAAAGTGCAGGTAAAAGGCTTATTTACATTGTGAATTCTCAAGTGCCTTGCAAGGCTTCCTCTTTCAGTGAAACTCTTTCCACAATGTTGGCATGTGAACGGCTTCTCTCCAGTGTGAACTCTCGCGTGGGCTTTAAGGTGACCTTTTACAGTGAAACATTTTCCACACTGAGGGCAGGTGTAAGGCTTCTCTCCAGAGTGAATTCTCATGTGGGTGTTAAGGCTTCCTTGTTGAGTGAAACTCTTTCCACACTCATGGCATTCGAAAGGCTTCTCTCCAGTGTGAATTCTCATGTGCCTGGTAAGGCCATTCATTCCTAAGAAACTCTTTCCACACAGATGATAACAGTTCTCTCTTAAGTGAATCCTAAAGTTGTTATTAAGGTTTACTTTACGTGTGAATCTCTTTCCAGACTGATCACATGTGGACGTCTTCTTTCCAGAGTGAATCCTTAGGTGATACCGAAGGTTTAGTTCTGTTGTGAAAGTCTTTCCACACTGTTGGCAGGTGTAAGGCTTCTCTCCATTGTGAATTCTCATGTGGATTTTAAGGTTTCCATAACAACTAAAACTCTTAACACATATAAAGCAAGTTAAAGAATTTCTAGTTCCTGTCTTCTGAGCTATTTTTAGTGAGGAAGTCTTTTCAGTCTCTGAAGCAGAATTTTCTCCAGTTATGAAATCAGGATGTTTCTCATGTTGCTCTTTCTCCCCATTTTCATTCAGTTTTTCACTCTCCTCTTTTAGTGGCATCAGGTCTAAGACAAAAAGAGGCAAATTCAAATTAACCCCAGTTTAATGGCAAAAACCAAGACGTCAAAACATTTAGGCTTTTAAGCATCAAAACTAACATGCATGCTAGATTATATACCCACTAAGCTACTGTAAAATGTGACCTATAACCTGAAAAACAGGATTTAACCCTTAGAGGTCAGCGGTCATGCTGGCGTGACCGCCTCACTTTTTTTCTTAGTGTGAAAGAAACTCAAAATACTCTGTCGATTTTGGTCATACAGACAAGTGTTACACATAATTATAAACTGTCTACTTTTATTTTTGCATACTTTTTTATTTTTTGCATTTTGAGCGAGCTGACTGTGACAAGATGGCCGCCAGATGCGGACGTCGACCTCCATTGGCCAGCAGCGCGGACGAGACATCTAGCCTTTATTATGTATTTCTATGGTTGTTTATGGATAGGTCATTGAATCTTTGATACAAACGATTGTCCATTCAAAACGCTGAATCATTTAACACACTGTAGCTGTGAGATTCGTTGTGGTTCTGCTATGATCTTTGTTTGGAACGATTTTCGCTGCTGAAATCGAACAAAAACACTTAATAGTGCATCTAAAATGTAAGGGACTTAATATTAATTAATAGATTTCTCCTCGAGAGGCTGCGCGAGCGCCAACAGCACAACATTGTTACCGTCAGTTTATTATACGTTACATTAGGCTATATATTATTATCCACTATCGATTGCCACTTACACTAAATTAATGCAGAATCATTCTTGCATTTTGGTGATTCCATAGTTGTTTTTTGTTATTGACGTTTTAATCTGTCTAGTTAAATTCTCTTTCACTTGACCCTTCAAAAAATCCCCTAGTCCCACAAACATTATTCTTTAACTTGTAAGAATACACATTCAAGTTATTAATGAAATCAATATAAGAAATAATAACTTATAATATACATTTAAAAAAATCTTTTTATCTTTTTATTAATTGATTTCCAGAGTCCACAGATATAGCCCTCGTATGTGAACACATCACACGCGGCTGTGTTAATATTATATATATATATATTTTATGCATTTGGCAGACGCTTTTGTCCAAAGCGACTTACAGTGCCCTTATTACAGGGACAATCCCCCTGGAGCAACATGGAGTAAAATGCCTTGCTCAAGGACTCACTGGTGGTGACCGCTGGGATCGAACCAGCAACCTTCTGCATATCAGTTCTATGGTTCAACCCAACGGACCACCATCACCATCACCATTTCTCACCGGTTCCCAATTCCCAAAATGCACAAGCGCACACATCTGTGCAACTGTACTGTAGCCTACGTCAGCGTTGCATTATCATCTCGTCCCATCTCACCAACAGTTTAATACTCAAACTCGCACATCCAAACGTAGTCAGAGAAGGGCCTCATCTTCTTTCCGATCGCATGAACGTTCCGAAACAGCAGTTGCATCCTCTCAAATTGCCCAACGAATCACTCAATTCTCATTGGCTACCTGCCAATGTGGCAGGTAGATTGACAGTGTTACCCGCCAATTGCAAAATTCACCCGCATTTGGCGTGTGGTCGGGTGTTAATTTCAGGCCCTGACCACCACAGACCATTTTTGACCCTGGAAAATAAAAATACACATAGAACATAGAACAACACATTGTAATTTCTATAAGTTTTTCCCAAAGCATTTATCATAAATACAGTTAACAATGGGAGAGAAATGAGAATAATTGCATTGCAGGTTGATTTAATGTCGCCGGGTCAATAAATAAGCTCTAATTGGCTCAATATGCACCAAACAGTGTGCTTACTAGATCCAAGAAATATATCAATCAGACCATTTTTTTTTTCATCATCTCACAGACAGATAAGTTTTGTACCAATTTAGCTGCAATCTAAATATAATGCCATGGATCCAGCTGTAATAGTAAAAAAAAAATTGAGAGTTAAACATGTAATACTTAGCTATATGCAAAGATTAAACAATCACAGCAGTAGCGTTCAGAGCAGAGGCTAAAATCAGGGTCGAAAATAGCCATTTCTACCCCTGTATGTCCTCAAGTATGACAATTTTTGATGTAAAAATCATACTAACATTAAAAATGCACAATAGGAAACATTATAAAACAATGCAGTTCTAGATTAACAAAATGGCAGACGTCAACATGGCTTCTCAGTGCAGTAATTTGATTGGCTATTTGGGCTTCCAGTCAATTAGAAGCAACTGGTGCCATTACAAATTTGCCCTCCATCTTTGAATATGCCCTGGCATTTCTTTTGAGCAACGTGAGATCAGAGCAGTAGCGTTTATTCGCAGACTGAGCTCAATTTGTTGCAAACCACCAATGTCACTGTGAAAAGCCAGATAAAACAGCAATGATGTGAAAAATGTGCCATGAACGATCCAGTTAGAAGGCTTTAATCTACAAATCACCAACATTTACCATGGGTTTACTGTAGTAACACTAACCGAAACATGGTAATTGTAGTACATTAGTACAGCATAGCACTAAGGGAATATAATTACAGTAATTTGTGCTATGAAACTGCGGCAGTTACATTTACATAAAAAATGTGTTTAAAGTACATTCTCACATCCGGGGATTTTAACTGTCCTTGATGTAAAATCTTAAAGGGGACATGAACTGGATTTTTTAATCAATTTATACTGTTGTCTGAGGTCAACTTATGACGTTTGTGTGGTTTTACATTCAAAAACATCTGATTTTGAGGCTCTCTCAAGAAACGCTCTGTTTTTATGGCCGTGCCACCCTGAAGACTTGGAAGTAAACGCCTACTGCTATGATTGGATAAGATTGGCATATTATAATGAGCTTCACCTCCCCGTCAGTACATGTGAGGAATTGTTTTGAAAACTTCCAATTTTGAGAAACGGCAACCGTAATGATTCGACCACAGGGCCCGCAAAATGTCTTAATCAAACAAACACAATGATTTCTCTCTCATCCACCCGCGATTGATTGGAATGTTATTTTTATTACTTGTTCTGCCCGATCGTTGGATATAACCGCAAATCATTAACACACACACACACACACACACACACACACACAAGCCAAGTAAGTGCATCAGCAAAACTTCACTGCAGACAAAACAGCATGATCAAAACTTCAACGATTGTATTTTTCCTTCAAATATCAAGTCAAGAGAGTGAACAACGCACATCAAGAAAAAAAATTGTTATTTCACTATTAAAGATAGCCCGTCTGTGATGCGTTTTGGTAGCCCGACTGCGATAGCGTTTTGAACATGCGTTTCGAGCGAATGAGGCGGCGCGATTCACGCGATTGAGGCAACGCGAATTGAGCGTTTTGAATGCGCGATTCACGCGATTGAGGCAGCACGAATGACGCGAATTAAGCATTTTGAACACGTGATTCGAGCGAATGAGGCGGCACGATTCACGCGTTTGAGGCAGCGCGAATGACGCGAATGATGCGAATTGAGCACTTTGAACACGCGATTCGAGCGAATGAGGCGGCACGATTCACGCGTTTGAGGCGCCGCGAATGACGAGAATTGAGTGTTTTGAACACGCGATTTGAGCGAATAAGGCGGCACGATTCACGCGATTGAGGCGGCGCGAATGGTGCGAATTGAGCGTTTTGAACACGCGATTCGAGCGAATGAGGCGGCGTGATTCACGCGTTTGAGGTGGCACGAATGACGAGAATTGAGCGTTTTGAACACGCGATTTGAGCGAATGAGGCGGCGCGATTCACGCGATTGAGGCGGTGCGAATGACGCAAATTGAGCATTTTTAACGCACGATTCACACGAATGATGCGGCGCGATTCACGCGTTTGAGGCGGCGCGAATGACGCGAATTGAGCATTTTGAACGCGCGATTGAGGCAACGCGAATTGAGCGTTTTGAATGCGCTATTCACGCAATTGAGGCAGCGCGAATGACGCGAATTGAGCGTTTTGAGCGCGCGATTCGAGCGAATGAGGCGCCGCGATTCACGCGATTGAGGCAGCGCGAATTGAGCGTTTTGAACGCGTGATTCGAGCGAATGAGGCGGCGCGATTCAAGCGATTGAGGCAGCACGAATGACGCGAATTGAGCATTTTGAACGCGCGATTCACGCGATTGAGGCAACGCGAATTGAGCGTTTTGAACGCGCGATTCACGCAATTGAGGCAGCGCGAATGACGCGAATTGAGCGTTTTGAATGCGCGATTCACGCGATTGAGGCAACGCGAATTGAGCGTTTTGAACGCGCGATTCACGCAGTTGAGGCAGCGCGAATGACGCAAATTGAGCATTTTGAACACGCGATTCGAGCTAATGAGGCGGCGTGATTCAAGCGATTGAGGCAGCACGAATGACGCGAATTGAGCATTTTGAACGCACGATTCACGCGATTGAGGCAACGCGAATTGAGCGCTTTGAACGCGAGATTCACGCAATTGAGGCAGCGCGAATGACGCAAATTGAGCGTTTTGAACGCGCGATTCACACGATTGAGGCGGCACGAATGACGCGAATTGAACGTTTTGAACGCGCGATTCACGCGATTGAGGCAACGCTAATTGAGCGTTTTGAAAACGCGATTCGCGCGTTTGCGGCAGCGC
The DNA here is from genome assembly GCA_033150135.1 of Gobio occitaniae. Classification (NCBI taxonomy): domain Eukaryota; kingdom Metazoa; phylum Chordata; class Actinopteri; order Cypriniformes; family Gobionidae; genus Gobio; species Gobio occitaniae. Next base: position 235,239 of record JARQWZ010002146.1, on the reverse strand, counting down.
GAATGACGCAAATTGAGCGTTTTGAACGCGCGATTCACGCAATTGAGGCTGCGCGAATGACGCAAACTGAGCGTTTTGAACGCGCGATTCACGCGATTGAGGCGGCGCGAATGACGCAAATTGAGCGTTTTGAACGCGTGATTCACATGAATGAGGCAGCGCGATTCACACGATTGAGGCGGCGCGAATGACGCGAATTGAACGTTTTGAACGCGCGATTCACACGATTGAAGCAGCGTCAATGACGCAGCGCCAATGACGCAAATTGAGCGTTTTGAACGCGCGATTCGCGCGATTGATTCACGCACGGATATGAGAATGGTATATATGGACTTATCTAACTCTGGGGAATACGGGGAATAAGATAAAGTCCCAAAAAGTCGGCGTGTTCCTTTAAATTACCTGATCAGAAGGCAAATCCCTTCAAAATAGGCCCTTTTCACTTGACGTCACGCATGGTTGCTTATGAAGTTCCCTTCTACATCTGCCAGAAATACGTCTAGATGTTGTATAGCGACTTTCAGACAAATTTTCACTCGCGACACGTTCTAAACTTGATAAAGGATTGTACATTGAACAGCCCGTTTGATTATAAAGAAAAGCGTTTTTGTATTGTCCAGCCCAGCTTACGTTAGCGGAGGAGCTACAATAGTGTGTTAGCTTTCTCTTTGCAAATAGAAAGTCCTTATATCCTTATATACAGAACACAAAACTCATGTTTTAATCGTGTTTCCATAATACTGATATTAGCTATAGTGTGTGTGTCGGCTTTGAGGGAAGCCGGACGTTTTCTGACGTCTTTGTGAAAAAGGCCTATTAGCTCTAGAAATTAATTCAAGGACACAAACTACATTTATGTATTATTTTTATGTTACATATAATTATGAATGAATAAACAATTGATTACGCTTTCATGAAAGTAAACATTTGCAATTGGACGCCCGTGTGATGAGCATGTGACGTCAGCGTGCTCCGTTCAGGTGAATCATTTGGTGAATCGATTCAAATGAATCGGAGTTTCAAATCGCTCAGCTTCTCTCATCACTACTAACCAGAGCCTGAACTCGTGTGTACGATGCACTGATTCGCGATATATAAAGCGAAACGAGACGCACACTTTCTGTTACTCACGTGTGGAAGAGCTTTACGCACAAACACATCGCTCTTTAGTATTAGATAAAGCATTGCGATGTTACTTTCAATAATAAGTAGTTCGTTTTGCAGCTATTTTAAAAAAATAGGGAATTGCCTGCACGGTTTGCATCGAATTAAACATTTAAAACGCTTAAAAACACAAACCTTTCTTCACCCAATCACAACAGACGCGGATCACAACAGATCATAAATGTTTAAATAAGAGTATAGTACAGTTTGGGTTCTTTTATTCATTTGAAGTGCTAGTTTTGAGTGTATCTCTTATTGTTGTTCTTTCTTTTAATTATTCTCATCTTAAACACACAGAAAAACTCCTGGTGAAGTGACTGAGATCCACGTCACACTATTATAAAGATGGAGTTCATTAAAGAGGAGAGTGAAGACATAAAGATGGAGTTTATTAAAGAGGAGACCGAAGAACTGAAGACTGAAAATGTATTCAGTTTCAAACATGAAGAGACTGAGGCACAAACAGGTTGGTTTCATTTGATCCTAAACAAAATAATTATTCAACATTATGAATAGAGAACAATGATATATTCGTCCTCAAAAGTGCTCTAGCCTACGGACATTTTAACACGTTCAGAATGCACTGATGCCAATACTTTGCAGATACCTTTATTTTCACTGCATTTGTATTGTTTTAAAATAATACAGTGAGGAAAATAAGTATTTGAACACCCTGCTATTTTGCAAGTTCTCCCACTTAGAAATCATGGAGGGGTCTGAAATTGTCATCGTGGGTGCATGTCCACTGTGAGAGACATAATCTAAAAAAAAAACAATCCAGAATTTTTTTTTAAACTATTTATTTGTATGATACAGCTGCAAATAAGTATTTGAACACCTGTCTATCAGCTAGAATTCTGACCCTCAAAGACCTGTTAGTCTGCCTTTAAAATGTCCACCTCCACTCCATTTATTATCCTAAATTAGATGCACCTGTTTGAGGTCGTTAGCTGCATAAAGACACCTGTCCACCCCATACAATCAGTAAGAATCCAACTACTAACATGGCCAAGACCAAAGAGCTGTCCAAAGACACTAGAGACAAAATTGTACACCTCCACAAGGCAAGGGAAAGGGCTACGGGGAAATTGCCAAGCAGCTTGGTGAAAAAAGGTCCACTGTTAGAGCAATCATTAGAAAATGGATGAAGCTAAACATAACAGTCAAACTCCCTCGGACTGGGGCTCCATGCAAGATCTCACTTTGTGGGGTCTTAATGATTAATGTGAGATGGTGGTCCAGTGGGTTAAACCATGGAACTGATATGCAGAAGGTTGCTGGTTCAATCCCAGCGGTCACCACCAGTGAGTCCTTGAGCAAGGCACTTTCCTCCATGTTGCTCCAGGGGGATTGTCCCTGTAATAAGGGCACTGTAAGTCGCTTTGAATAAAATGTAAAATGTAAATGTAATGATCCTAAGAAAGGTGAGAAATCAGCCCAGAACTACACAGGAGGAGCTGGTCAATTACCTGAAAAGGGCTGGGACCACCGTTTCCAAGGTTACTGTTGGTAATACACTAAGACGTCATGGTTTGAAATCATGCATGGCACGGAAGGTTCCCCTGCTTAAACCAGCACATGTCAAGGCCCGTCTTAAGTTTGCCAATGACCATTTGGATGATCCAGAGGAGTCATGGGAGAAAGTCATGTGGTCAGATGAGACCAAAATATAACTTTTTGGTCATAATTCCACTAAACGTGTTTGGAGGAAGAAGAATGATGAGTACCATCCCAAGAACACCATCCCTACTGTGAAGCATGGGGGTGGTAGCATCATGCTTTGCGGGTGTTTTTCTGCACATGGGACAGGGCGACTGCACTGTATTAAGGAGAGGATGACCGGGGCCATGTATTGCGAGATTTTGGGGAACAACCTCCTTCCCTCAGAGCATTGAAGATGGGTCGAGGCTGAGTCTTCCAACATGACAATGACCCGAAGCACACAGCCAGGATAACCAAGGAGTGGCTCTGTAAGAAGCATATCAACGTTCTGGCATTGCCTAGCCAGTCTCCAGACCTAAACCCAATAGAGAATCTTTGAAGGGAGCTCAAACTCTGTGTTTCTCAGCGACAGGCCAGAAAACTGACTGATCTAGAGAAGATCTGTGTGGAGGAGTGGGCCAAAATCCCTCCTGCAGTGCAAACCTGGTGAAAAACTACAGGAAACGTTTGACCTCTGTAATTGCAAACAAAGGCTACTGTACCAAATATTAACACTGATTTTATCAGGTGTTCAAATACTTATTTGCAGCTGTATCATACAAATAAATAGTTAAAAAATCATATATTGTGATTTCTGGATTTTTTTTTAGATTATGTCTCTCACAGTGGACATGCACCTACGATGACAATTTCAGACCCCTCCATGATTTCCAAGTGGGAGAACTTGCAAAATAGCATGGTGTTCAAATACTGATTTTCCTCACTTTATATACACATATATATATATAATATATTTGGGACAAGAGTGTCACTGTGGCACCAAGTATCACAAAACGTATTTACTTTATATTTGAATGGTTTTATTTTATTATAATAATAATAATATTAATAATAATTTGTTACATTTATATAGCGCTTTTCAAGGCACTCAAAGCGCTTTAGAAGGGGGGAATCTCAACAACCACCAATGTGCAGCATCCATTTTGCGACGGCAGCCATTATGCGCCAGTACGGCCACCACACACCAGCTGATTGGTGGAGAGGAGACTGAGGGATGATGCCAATTGTATATATGGGGATGATTAGGAGGCCATGATGGACATGATGGACAGCGGTCAATGGGCTAATTTTGGCCAGGATGCCGGGGTTATACTCTTTATCGATGGGCATCCTGGGACGTTTAATGACCACAGAGAGTCAGGACCTCGGTTTAACGTCTCATCCGAAGGACGGTGCTTGTTACAGTATAGTGTCCCCATCACTACACTGGGGTGTTAGGACCCACACAGACCACAGGGTGAGCACCCCCTGCTGGTCTCACTAACACCTCTACCAGCAGCAACCTAGTTTTCCCAATTGGTCTCCCATCCAGGTACTGACCAGGCTCAGCCCTGCTTAGCTTCAGTGGGAAACCTGTCACGGTTCATGAATGCATTGCTTTCTTTTTTGTCTCGTGTCTCTGTTTGTTGTGTTGGTATGTGCTGCGTGGATCTGTGGGTGTGGCCGGAGCAATCATGCTCATTCATCCATCATCGGCGCCAGCTGCGAGTCATTATCATTTGTATTTATACTCACCGTTTTCTCCTCTCCTTCGTCAGATCGTTTGTCGATGTTGTGTGCTGTCTGGTGTCCTGAGTTCCTTGTTCCTGTTCCGTTTGGATGATCGTGTGGTGTTTGTTCTGGGATTCCTGTTCGTTGTTTCCTGTTCATCGTTTCACGCCGGAATTCACCCTCATCACCGTCGCTTCACTCATCACCAGCACAGATACTAACTGTTGATCATCGAGGTCCCTGCGTCACCTGCCAGCGGTGTTGTCTGTCTCCTATTTGTTCTTTCTGACATTAAAAGAGTTTATTTTGACCTGCAATTGCTTCCTCGTTCTATGATCATGACAAAACCAGTCTTGGGCTACAGGGTGATATGGCTGCTGGTAGCTGGTAGATGGTAGATTTTGGTCCATCTACATCTACACTGATATGATGATGATACTATGTTAAAATAATATGCAACACAACCTTGTTTTTCACAATGTAAATTCAAATCAGAATTTTTTTATTTTTCTGATCTAACTATGTGCATTTTAAGATGTTTGAAGGCTAAACATAATAATAAATAGCTTTCAAAACAAACCATGTTAGTGGTTTGTCATCTTGTCATACCTACTCTCTCCTCATTTCATCACTTTCTCATTTCCATCTTTCCTCTTTATTTTTCTCTCAGTCTCCTTCTCTTGCCCTGTCTCTTCTCCTCCTAAAGCTGAGCTCTGGCTGATAGTCTATTCATTTTCATCTGTGTCAGTGAAAAAAGGGTTAACTGAAGTTAATTCACTGAAGGATACGAACGCTATAAAGTTTAATAAATTAATTCACAATGTACACACACACACATTCGTTATTTTATGCCTAATCTGGTCGAAATTATTTTACAACATTTATTATAGATACACCTCGGAAAACTACAGAGGTCCGGATCCTCGGTGACCTCGTAACTGACTACGGCCACTATTACAGTCGTGTAGGCAGCCTATAGTTTACCTCAACACTTCACTTTACATGGTCGGAGCGGAGCTCTTCAGTCTGGTTCAGCTAGTTTCGCTGCAGAGCCTTTACTGTACACTTAATGTTGCGCTTGTATTAAAATGGATAAAGTGACTGCCTGATGCTCGTTATCACTTCAATAGAGCGGCGAAAGCACCGAACAAGTTCGTCAGCGCTGTGCGTGAGACGATCCAGCTGCTCTCGCGCTGAGACTGCTGGATATATTTATTCATTTATCTGAGGTACTGGACCGTTCCGGCCAACTTTAACCCCTATATATATATATATATATATATATATATATATATATATATATATATATATATATATATATATATATATATATATATATATATATATATATATATCAGGGTTGACTCATCTTCATGTTATCTGTAATGATCTGCTGCCAGTTCTTGACTGACAATGCTTTTCCAAGCTGGAAATGAAAATAGAGAAGTTGTATAAAGCCACAATCCATGATGTTTACTTGCATCCTACCTAGAGTGTCTGTACGCGCTGGGGCCATCGATGGGAGCCACATACCGGTCATCGCTCCATCTGAGGACCACACTACTTTAATCGATCCTTAGCATAGTCTATCCATGTATATTATCTGTTCTTAAAGAGGCTTGAAATGACCTTTTAATCTCATTCATATCATTAATATCAACATCAACGTTGGATGGCCTGGAAATGCTCATGACTCCAGAGTTCTCAGAAACTCTTACATTTATGACAAGGCAGAACGAGGAGTGCTCTTTTCCAACACAAGTTACTTTTCCATACATGCAGTGACAGACCTGGGCTGCATTTCCCAAAACCATCGTAAGCTTAGGTTGATCGTAGAACAATTGCCACCAATGGTCTCTACGATCAACTTAAGCTTACGATGGTTTTGGGAAACGCAGCCCTGATCAGTTCTGATGTTCTAACCATGTAAGACATAACAATTAACATAGGTTGCCATCATGCTGTTGGGAGATCCGGCCAACCCACTGTAGCCATGGCTTATTTAGGGTTACCCTGACACAGGAAACCTAACTGAAGACCAGCTTCAACCAGAGGCTAAGCAGGGCTAGAATTACAGTGGAAAAGGCATTTGGTCAATTGAAAGGTAGATGGAGATGTCTAGCCAAACGTCTTGATGTTGACATCACTGTTATAGTTGCACTCTGCATAACATATGTGAGAAGCACAATGAAACATATAGAATATGATAGGGAAGTGTAAATCCTTTTGGATGGACATGGTATATAATATGGATTATAATATGGAAGGGATGTGTGTCTGAGAGTGTGAATGATGAGAGGACCCAGTAGAAGCATAACCTTCGTACCAGGTATGAGAGTTGGTCATTCATTGACATCACTAATAAGACAAACCTCAATCCAATTTTTATAAACCTCTCTTTATAAAGATTTATTTTTCTTGCAAGAAAGAGCCACGGTCAAACGCAGCCATCTGAGGCTGCCTTGAGTGTGAACTGATAAAACAAAAGATTGCCCAAGCTCTTATACTCCTCAATGAACCAGTAGTTTTCCACACAGGGTAAAAGTAAGAAACACAACACACAAATGGTCTCCCTCTGTCTTAGAACTAATTTAAATGATCAGACACCTTTGGTTCGGTAAAGTTTTCAATTTAGGTGTTATATATATTATAACATAATAAAGGTGATGATGATGCAATATGAGATAATATATTATAATATAGATGATGATGCAATATATTATAATATAATAAAGATGATGCAGTATAATATAATGCAATTTCTTAAACGCTTGTATGTGTGAAATGCGTGTGAAATGCATTTGAAACGATTTGTACATGATCATGTAAATACTGGTGATTAGAGCAGTGAAAATATTCAATGATTTAAATACAACAAATACTAATCATAACAGGTAAACAATGTCACAGTAATCTGAACTTCATAAACCAGAGATTATTAAACCAGATTTGTGCTTCAATAATCAAAATCTGCATGTTAAACATTAAAACTAGAGCTGTGAGTTGATTACGATATTTAATTATGCAAAATCACACATGTAGAAAGTGCTGAAATGAACCAATATTTACTTATTTTCCTGACAAAAGCACTTAATTTATTCTTAAGAAACCAAAATATGTAACAAAGTTTTAAAGTGTTTCAAACAAAGTCTTACTAAAATAAAAATGAAATATACCAAAAAACTAAAACTATCAAACAATGCTTTAGTTTTTTCAATCTAAAAAAAAACAATCGAATCTCAAAACTTATTGTCATGGTACTGAGAAAACCAGACGGCAGGCAGAGAAGTAGGATCCAAATGCAGGGGATCTTAATGAAAATAAACAATGAAAAACCAGGAACAAAAGAAAAAAACACAAAAGAAAACATAGGTAACAGAGAACAGGAAACTACATACACCTGCATGACAGCAAACAGCTGCATCACTGGGGTATATATACACACAAGGCTAACAAGATAACAAGGGTAGTGGTGAATGGGAAACACCTGGGAAAACGAATCAACATGAAAAACTACAAGAACTACAAAACTCCACAAGAAACAGGACACAGAAAAGAACACAGACAATGCACAGATAAACTACAACATAAAAGTCCCACAGAGTGCCAGACGCAGAACAGATGTGACACTCTGACCAAAGGTTTGGATTGGCAGCAGACATGAATATTAAAGTCACAGAGAATCGGAAAACTGTCATAATGTGGCATCAGGGAAGCCAAAAGGTTAGAAAATTCTTGAATAAAACCCTCTTTATATTGGGTGGTCTACATAGCAGGACACAGAGCAAGGGTGTAGTCCATTTCAGTCCAAATAAGCAGACGAGTGCTTCCCTTGTTTTCCACCACTGTTACCTGCTTCATTTTCCTTTATTTATTTATTTTTTTCAAATTTAATTTACTCACATTTATTTTAATTTGTTCTGTTTTAATTCTGTTCTGCTAAACATAATTTGCGATATTTTGAAACCAAACAGGGCTGCGTTTCCCAAAAGCATCGTAAGCCTAAGTTGATCGTAAAAACGATCGTACGAGTGATCTTAATATTAAGATCTGTTTCCCAAAAGCATCGTAACTTAAGTAGCACTTGAAAATGATCATAGATCTACGAGTGCTCTGGAGCAGTGGTTCCCAACCACGTTCCTGGAGGACCCCCAACAGTGCACATTTTGGATGTGTCCTTTGTCTGACACACCCACATCAGGTCTTGGAGTAGCTACTAATGAGCTGATGACCTGAATCAGGTGTGTTTGATTGAGGAGACATGCAAAATGTGCACTGTTGGGGTCCTCCAGGAACGTGGTTGGGAACCACTGCTCTGGAGTAATCGTAAAGCTCTAGGTGTATCGTAAGAAGGCAGAGTTATGAGGTCACCTACAGGACAACAGGCAGATTACACCTTTAACTTTATTCAAGTGCATTGTGATAATACTATAAGGTTTTGATTGTACTTTATTGTACGCTTTTTTATGAGGGCAGGTAACAAACAAAAAAATTATAAATACACATCTGAATTAAATGACAGCAAAAAGAAAAAATATATATAAAATAAGTAATGTACTGGGAAAAGACTGGGAAAAATAGAGATAAACTCAAAAAAATCTGTCAATGACTTGCTGACGTGCACGAAAACCAGCCATGTATTGGACATTTCTTGGTTGGCCAGCATGTGGAAATGATTCCATATAAGGTTATATTTCAGTACTTCGCAAATGGACAGCAACTCTTAAGTAGCTCTTAGAGCGCGTTCTTGCGCGTTCATGTTAAGTACATTTTTGGGACACACACGTGGAATTGCTGCGAGTGATCGTAATTTAGCTCGTAGAACGGCCCAGATCTGGGGCATCATTGACTTTCCATAGATTGTCAACTGTGCCCTAGAACTGTTTAAAAATGCTTTCAGCAAAGAAAAGATTTAGAACATCTTGAGAGTCAGTAATGATGATAGAATTTGTATTTTTTTAGAGTGAACTATGCATAAAGTAATTTTTGGGTGGACTGGCATGTAAGTCAGTCAGTCAGCATCTGGCCTTGTTTGAGGTTAGATTCACCTTGTTGTTGTGCTTTATATTTGTATGTTTCTTGTTTTTGGAATCATTTCCCTTTTGAACAAGATTAAACTCACCAAACTCAAAGGAAACATTGTTAATTTATTGTCAATTGCTGGTTTAGTTTTTTTAACTTGGAAATGGTCAATTTCACAATTACAAAGATACACATACCTATGTTTTGTTTTCCTTGTATTTTAAATTAGGAGGAAACTGACGAGGAACAAGATCAAGAATATTCTGGAGATTTTGAGAAGGAAAAAGAATACATTCCAGACTCCGAATCAGATACAGACGATGGCCCTACAAATATATCACTATTTGTTGACCCTACAACACCAGTCAACACTATTCAACAATCAACAGAAAACTTCAGAAGACAGAACTGCTGTTTCAAGCAGAAGGCAACATTTCTGCTTTGTTTGTCAAAAGCCAGTGTTCAAAATAGCGCGACACTTCAGAACACACATAAAGGAGGACAGTGACATTGCAAAGGCTTTTAGTCTCTCTGTCAAGTCAAAAACTAGGAAGGAATTGCTTGAGAAACTTAGGAATAGGGTAAACTTTATGCACAACAATGAGGCTCTAAAGAATGGATCTGGTTCACTCAAAGTCAAGCAAAAGGCTAAAGGTGACTGTAAAAATTATGAGTACTGTGTCAACTGCAAGGAGATGTTTTTACGGCTCGAGTTGTGGAGACACATGAAGCCTGTAAAAGCTCCTCCAAGTCAGGAGACAAAGAACATTTTGGAAGAAAGTTGCAGAAGAGTTCTTGGCCTTGCAACACTGGTCAAATCTGCATACTCTAGCACTGAAGATGGCGTGCTTAAAATGTTAAGTCGTATGCATGATGATGAGATTTCAGGTATTGTTCGCAATAACATTTTATAGCATTTTAGTCTCTTTATAGCAAACATGGTCATGATGCATCAAAGCATGACTATATACATAAAAAAAATGCCAACTTGGACGTTTCTTACAGACTTTATGCAGAAAGTTCTCAATCCAATGTCTAGAGGATGCTATAAAACCAAGCAATTTTATGAAGGTTATTGAGGCGGTAAAGGAGACGGCAGGATTTGAAAAACATAACAACAGTTACAAAACTCCAAGTCTTGCGTTAAAAATAGGACACTCCCTTTTAAGAGTGAGTGACATTATAAGCTGTCATGCTCTCATGGCTGGAGACGAGGATCTCATTCAATTGTCTGAAGCATTTCAGAAACTATATACGGCAAAAATGGTCAGAGTACATTTCACACTGTGCTCTGAGTACCATTAGTGAGTTGAAGTACAATAAACCAGATAATCTACCACTCACTGAAGACATCCAAAAACTTTACAAGCATCTTGACAGAATTGGTAACTGCAGCACTGAAGTATAGAACTATCCAATCATTGACCAAAATAGTCCCCTTCAATAGAAGATGCATTGGAGAGGGGTCAAAGATGAAATTGAGTAATTTTCTTGAACGAGATCACTCAAACACACATGAAAGAAATGGACTGGCGGAATACGAAAAGAAGCTGTGCGACTATTTAGACCGTGTTGAACTTAAAGGGAAAAGGGGGAGAAAGGTAGCAGTGCTACTAACTCCTGAAATGTCAACTGCACTCAGTCTGATAACTGAGAAGAGAAAGGAATGTAGTGTGAAGAAACCTGATTATTTACGGTCCACTCACTCATCTACACAAAGAAATAGCAACCACTTGCCAAATTTTTAATTTAAAGAACAATGAACTAGATCAGCTTGCTGACTTTTTAGGACATGACATATCAGTTCATAGACAATTCTAGACAATTCTACCGACTGTCTGAGCCCACTAAACAAAGTGGAACATTTTCAACGTTTCTGCTTGCACTGGAAACGGGAACACTACATGAGCTGTGTGGAAAATCACTTGATCAAATTAGAGGTATTTACGTCAAGTTATGTTTTATTGTCAAATGTTATGTTTTTGTTTGTTGATTTATTACTGCTTCTATTACTGTTGGTCCTTAATCAACTGCTACAGGTCCACAACCTTGCTCTTGGGGACCCACTTTGCTGCAGAGATCCGCTCTAACCCTGAACAAACACACCTTAAACAGGAAATCAAGGTCTTCAGGATGACTTGATAAGTCACAGGCCAATTGTGCTGAAGCAGGTTGGAAAGAAAATCAGCAGGACAGTGGGTCCCCAGGTCCCCATTTGCTGTTTTGACACAAACCTCTCGTGGGGGCGGGAGGCTGTGAGCTTTTGACGGACAGGTGCTGTCTGACCTGGAAGTAAAGACGCCACTCAGTGGCGCACATATTGGAAAGCTCTCGCGGTGCATTGTATTACTAAATAATATTTTACCTTCGATCGTCTCAGTCTGTAAAGATGAGCTTTCAGGAGAGACATGGAGTGGCTGCATCATCTTCATCTTCCTCCTCCGCTTGTCCTTCAAGGCAGCTTGAAGTAAGTTTGTGTTACTGAAGTAACCAATAACATCAAGTTTTATTCATGTAAAGTGTGCAACAGTTCTGGCTTTAACATTTATTGTTACCCAAACTTGGTAACACTTTATAATAACGTTCAGTTTTAAGTCATTTATAAGTGGTTACAAAACATTCATAAATGATTATCAAGTGATATGCTAACATTTTATGTATGTTTAGTAAAGTTTATGTTTAGAGGTTCTGAATTTCGGTTTCAATTATTTTTCGATTAATCGTACAGCCCTAGGTGTGAGTACCTCAGAGTGTTAGTGCTCCTTCTTGGGCACATTACTCAGCAGCATGCCACTGAACCATGTACAAGTTACTCAGCATCATAATTTAAACTAAAGTGAACCATAATGAGTGGGATCCGCATCATCTGCTTAGATGTCAGCAAAGCTAACCACTGTATCTCCTGTAGTCGCAGTGGAGTGTGTCCTATTGCTAAATTTCTAATGCATGTCCATAGCAATAGTGCCAATTGTATCACCAGGGAATTATTTGTTGTCACTTAGATAAGATTTCGCCTTGATCCATGTCTCTGAACATTTCATTTTAAAAGCCTAGAAAAATAGAAAGGTCCTTAAATTTGATGTGGAGAAAGGTTGGGGAACCCTGTTCCCTGTTAACTACATTATGGTTGCTATACTGACAGACTATTGCTTGCATGTAATCAGAATATGGACCTTGATATTGTTGTTCTGTTCTTTAATCATTAATAATAAAATCTGCAACATCATTGTGTTTACAAGCAAAAGTTTTACTAAAGGCGCTTTCACACTTATTGCAGTTCATAGAACATTTTGAAAACATGTCACGTGTTTCCACTACATGGAACTACTTGGGATTTATTGTTTAGACCAATTTACTGTTTGTAAAACATACTGGATGCACGCGCAGCTAGGTTGCAAAAAACAGGGGGAGATAGGAAATTACTGTCACAGTCATGGTCTGGTTGTTTTGGTTTTTTGTTATCACATGTTCCTTTGTTAAGTTTCCCGCCTCTTTTCTGTCTCCCCGGTTTACATCATTATTAGTTCATCTGTGTCAGCTGTGTGTTATCATTATCCTCTTGGTGTTCACTATATAAGTTCCTCCCATTCCTTCAGTCTCTGTCTAATCTCAGTTATGTAATGTGTGTTGTGCGATCACCTGTCTGACTTCCTTGAGAATACTATATTACACTCTGTTTGAGAACTACCTTTACCTGTCGTCGCCTTCCTGCCTGCACACCCAAGATTCAAGATTCAAGAGTTTTATTTGTCACATACACAGTTATATACACAATATACAACTGGCAGTGAAATGTAAACAGGTCCGCTCCATGGACAGTGCAAATAACAGTTACAAGAAATTAAAATAGAAATAGAATAAAATTAGAATAAAAAGTATTAACATAAGTAGAATTATAAATAAATCAAGTAAAAGATAAAAATAGGAAATAAGATAAAAATAAAAATATAAAAATTAAAATATAAAAATATAAAAAAAAATAAAAAAATAAGTGGATATGATAAGTGAGATAAACTGTAGACTTAAAAATAAGTGGTTAACATAAAATATATATATATGTATATATAAAGAAGTATAATGTGCAAGGTTTATTACAGGTTGTTACGCAGTAACAATAGGAAAGTAAAGTGCAGTGCAATGGCAGTATGTGGATGTTAATGTTAAAAAACTGTATGTTTATGCGTGTGCGGGGTGAAGTGAAGTCACGTGACTGAGTTCAGGAGTCTGATGGCCTGGGGGAAGAAACTCCTCCTGAGTCTTTCAGTCTTTGCCATCAGGCTACGGAAGCGCTTACCAGATGGCAGCAGGGTGAAGTGAGAGTTTGCAGGGTGATTAATGTCTCTGATGATTTTAGTAGCTCTACCTCTGCAGCGTTTGGTGTAGATGTCCTGCAGAGACGGGAGAGCTAAGCCTGAGATGCGCTCAGATAAGCGCACCACTCTTTGCAGGGCTTTGCAATCGTGACTGGTGCTGTTCCCGTACCACGCTGTGATGCACTGAGTCAGGACACTTTCTATCGCCCCTCGATAGAAAGTTTTCAGGATGGCTGGTGAAACCCTGAATTTCCTCAGCTGGCGCAGGTGGTACAGTCTTTGCCTGGCTTTTTTCACCTGTGTCTGGATGTGTGTAGTCCAGGTCAGATCCTCGGAGATGTTCACACCCAGGTATTTGAAGCTGCTCACTCTCTCTACCGGTGTCCCGCTGATCATGAGAGGGGAGTATGACCGATGCTGTCTCTTCCTGAAGTCCACAATCAGTTCTTTGGTCTTGTTAACATTCAGAGAGAGACAGTTGTCCTGGCACAATGATGTCAGTTGCTCCACTTCGTCCAAGTATACCGTCTCATTGTTGTTGGAGATGAGACCCAGGACAACAGTATCATCAGCAAACTTGATGATAGAGGTGGAGCTGTGTGTGGACAAACAGTCATGGGTGTAGAGAGAGTAGAGCAGGGGACTCAGCACACAGCCCTGTGGAGCTCCAACACTCAGGGTGATGGAGGTGGAGGTGAACTGGCCTACTCTCACCGCCTGGGGTCTGCCAGTGAGGAAATCTTCAATCCAGAGGCAGAGAGAAGAATTCAGGCCTAGATCCAGGAGTTTGTGTGTTAGCTTAATGGGAACTATGGTGTTAAAGGCTGAGCTATAGTCAATAAATAGCAGCCTGACATAGTTCCCACTTTTGCTGTCGATGTGAGTGAGGCAGGAGTGAAGGACGTGAGAGATGGCATCTTCAGTCGATCTATTGGGACGATAGGCAAACTGAAGAGGGTCCAAAGTGTCAGGAATGGAGGAGCAAATGTTGTTTTTAATGAGTCTCTCAAAGACCTTCATGACTAAAGATGTGACAGCCACTGGACGATAGTCATTTAGGCAAGAGGGTTTACTGATCTTAGGTACAGGGATGATAGAGGATCGTTTGAAGGAGGTGGGGACAACAGATGTAGCAAGGGACTCGTTAAATATGGATGTAAAGAGCCCTGCGAGCTGATCAGCACAGGACCGCAGAACACGACCTGAAATACCATCCGGCCCAGCAGCTTTCCTGACATCCACACGTTTGAGTGCCCTCCGAACCTCGTCCTCCGAGACAGAGATCACGTGACTGTTGCTGCTCTGAGGGACTCTCTCTGACGCGTCACTCGCCAGAGTCGCGCTGCCGCGATTACCATCAAAGCGAGCGTAGAAAGAGTTTAACTCGTTCACCAGCAACGGATCAGCTCTCACCTCTGCAGAGGATTTAGTTCCAAAAGCACAGATGGTCCTCAGTCCCTGCCACATCCGCCGGGAGTCGTTGAGTTGGAAATGAGATTCCACTCGGTCTTTATAGCGGAGTTTTGCGGCTTTAACAGCGCGCCGGAGGGCGTAACATGAAGCTTTGTACTCCCTCATATCCCCCGTTAGGAGACCGGCATTGTAAGCGATAGTGCGCTGTGTTTACTGCAGTGCGGATTGAACTGTCCCCCCACGGTTTCTGATTAGGGAAGGACGTTATAGTTATTGTTTGTGTGGCTTGCTCTGTCAGTGTGTTGATAAAGCAGAGCGCCACTTCTGTGAACTCGCTGACGTCTTCAGAACTCGCGCGGAACATGTCCCAGTCGACGTCATCAAGAGCTGCCTGTAGCGTGATCTCTGAATGGGATGACCAGCGTTTGACTTCCCTCCTCACCGGGGGCTCTTGAACGAGCCTTTGTTTATATTCCGGTGTGAGAAAAATGGCGGCATGGTCCGATTTGCCAAAAGCTGGCTGTGAACGAGCTTTGTAGGCGTTCTTAAACAGAGAGTAGCAATGATCCAGTGTGTTTGCTCCTCGTGTGGGACAGGAGACATGCTGGTGAAAGTTTGGCAATACTTTCTTTAGGTTTGCTTTGTTAAAATCACCCGCGACGATGAAAGCAGCGTCGGGGTGTTTGTTTATGAAGCCGCTGGTCACATCATGGAGGGCAGATAAAGCCAGCCCCGTGTCTGCCTGTGGTGGAATATAAATGGCAGTGGCGATGACCGAGGAAAACTCCCTCGGTAGGTAGAAAGGCCGGCACATGAGAGTTAAATGTTCCAAGTGAGACGAGCAGGATCGCGAAAGAATGGAGATGTTCCTAGGATCGCACCATTTCTTGTTTATCATGAAACACACTCCACCGCCTTTAGATTTCCCGGCCTCGGCTGTTCTGTCCATCCGAAAAACAGAGAAGTTCTCGGACGGCGTCACGGCTGTATCCGGGACCGCTGGCGTGAGCCATGTTTCGGACAGACAATAGATGTTGCAGTCTCTCATGTCCCGTTGAAAACTTATCCTGGCTCTAAGATCGTCCATCTTATTCTCCAAGGATTGGACATTTGCGAGCAAAATGCTCGGGAGAGGAGGACTGAATGCTCTTTTTCTCAGTCTGTTGCGGATCCCAGCGCGTTTCCAGCTGTGTTTTTTTAATCTTCGCCGTCGACTCGAGTGGCCATTGTTCAACTCGGCGTCCCGGCGAATCTCAGATGGAAGATTGGAGAAAGTGTCCTGAAACAGGTCAGTGTAGCGGTAACCAATTTCCAGAAGTGTTTTGCTGTCGTAACAGATCAAAGCAGATGATCCGTTGGAAAAAATAGAGAGTAAAAGAGAGTAGAATAATAAATAAAAGCAAAGTCTTAGCGGAGCGACCTGAACGGCGACCGAGCACGGCGGCGCCATCTTAGCAAAATCTTTCCATCTTTCCTTTTGCTATTTGATTTGCTCAAATAGCAAAAGGAAAACTCCACAATAATGATTTCACAACTTTCAAAAAGAGGGAAAAAATAGAGTATAGAGTAAATAGAGTAAAGTATTAGTGTTATAAATGTACATACATTTTTTTTTAAAGTATTAGTGTTATAAATGTAAACAATTCAGTCAAACATTCAAAGTCAGCGCTAGTCGGCTACAACTGTAACGTAAAGTTATAGCCTAAAAATAAAAAAGTAATGAAACTGCCCTCAGCCTAAACAATTTGCCAGGGAACAAATTATCGATCCATGAGACCAAAGATTGGCTGTTACATCTACACAAGACGAATTATAGATCGAGACACACCACAGAGACATCAGAGCCAGCGGCAGACGGCAGAAGGACTGGCCGAGGAAAGGCTGCTCTCGCCGGCATTGACGAGCGCGGAGCACTGCTGACCCACTGGAGCTCACAACTCCGAAAACGGCAGATAAAATGTTCAAATAGGCACTCTTTTTATAAATAAACCACAGATTTGAGCTTTAAACAACTACATTATCGCCTGAAAAAGTCTTAAAACTATGTTTTGTCACACATTAACAGTAGATTTTAACAAAAAAGACGTGTAAACACAGCCCATGTCAGCCATTTCTCAACGAGACGAGCCGGCTGGCAGAAGCCCATCCCATGACACGTCATTCACGTCCGGTGTGAACGGAGTTATGTTCTATGACTTAAATAGGATTTGGGATAATATCGCGAGAACACGTGGGAGAAATCAATCTGGGCAGTTGTGATAGTACAGAGGGAGATATGAGATGCACTCTGCGGCTGCGGCCATTCATGATGTTGCCTCTGAATTGTTCAATAAACAAGTGTTGTCATCACCGGAGCTCCTTGTCAGTGTCCTCCCTACTGTAGTGAAAACCCAATAAAAGGAATGAAGCCAAGAAACCACGGAACAGCGCTGGGTAAGAGAACTAAATTTAGAGGATAACTCACGCGCGTTACACTACTATGCACGCACGCACGCACACACACACACACACACACATACATATACATACACACACACACACACACACACACACACACACACACACACACACACACACACACACACACACACACACACACACACACGCACGCTGGATGTTTAAAAGTTAAATAAAAGCCATGTTGGTAGAAGGATGTAAAATCAGTTCTGAGAGACCAGAGTAATTTTTATATTATTTTCTCCAATAGGGATATGATAAATAAAAATAAAAAAATCCACAACTGCACTACAGTCTTTAAATTGTTTTATTTTTTTAAATAATGCCATGGAACAGCACAAGAGAGTATTATATAAATGTCATTTTTAATATATATATATATATATTTGCTTACACCTCAAAATTTAAATTGTTACTTGCATGCAAAGCCCGCGCAACAAACTGGCAGAGTGCATATAAACTGAGGTTTGTGTCGAGTGCGCGCATAACGGACTTCTGACTCTGAGTGGATCGCTAAGGTTAGACGCCAGCTGTGAGTATTTCTGAGGTAAGATGCCAACTTTTTACTTAACAAATTTCTTTTAAGTTACTTTTACAATGTAAACTATTACCAATATCAATTAAATATACTTAAATGTATGACGAAATTAAATTATAGCATATTAAAAACTATAACAGGAAAGTCACTGAGTCTGAGGGAACCTTGTTTTCCTCAAAAACTGCCACTTTCATAAACCCATTAAATGTCATACAATTGACTGACTGCCTTTTCCAGTAAATGTACCAAATCTCATAACGTTATTTACACGAACAATGGCTGTCCGTCTTTTTTTTTTTATTCCCAGTTATGGCATATTTTTTATAAAGAATGCCGTTAAATGTGTGTGACGTTGGTGTGTTTGAAGTAGGCCTCTTGCGTTTTTCTCAAAGACTCTGCCTGCGTCTCATTGTGCATACTATCCATCCTAAATATGGTAACGTTATGTGGCATTAGTAATATTCAATACTAGGCTATTTAGGGCGGATAGTATGTACATTGTGACAAGGGGTTTCACTCGCGCGATCCCGGTCAATGTTTCTATTTACAACGTACTTTGCAGCGGTCAGCAATGTAGCCAATCACAGACATAGTTGTTGATCTCGTGGCAAATCAGAGTTGTTTAAGTTAACGTTAGTCAGAATCCACATATTCATTCATTTTTTTTACATGTTATTGTAGGATATATGTTATTCTCTTTTCTCTTTTTTCAGTATTGATTGTCATCTGATTGTGTAAGTCATCCTAGATTTGTGATTTATCATGTTCATAACATAATGATCATTGATGAAAAATTATGTTTCTTATTTTTGCCTCTTTTTCCTGTCAACAGGAGCTAACTACACCCCGAAGGTTCTTGTAAGAGCCACAACAACGCACCTTCTTTGGCTTTGTAAGTAAATGTTTTGACTGTCTTTAATGCATTATGTGATTAACATCTTGTAATTATTTATGGGTGTAACGATACACTCGTGTCACGATTCAATAAAACCACAATAGTGGACGCACAATGTGATATTTATCAAAATGTATTAAGCCGAAATAAAGAAGAGAGGTTTTTTATTATTAAAATATAATTATTGTTGTTGTATTATTATCAGGACCCACAAATATTCCCCCATTGCATTATTATACAGTATTTTCAACATTGTATACAGTCGTTTAATTTAGTAACGTCACTGAAACTTCGTAAACCTATTGCTTTTTCATGCTGCAAAGAGGACCGAAGGCCAGTTTCATGCTGCAAAGTTTCGGAAATGACAGCTATATAAATGCTGGACAGAAATATGACATGTTCGTAACGGTTGTTTCTTCTTTTTGCCTCTTTTTCCTGTCAACAGGAGCTAACTACACCCCTGCATTTCTGATTATTTTCAGTGTTGAAACAGTTGTGTACAATCTTTTTTCAGGATTCTTTGATGACTAGAAAGCTCAAAAGAACAGCATTTATCTGAAATAATTTTAGTAGTAGTGAAAGCACTATTTTTCAAAATTTTGGGGTCAGCATTTTTTTTATTTTTAGAAATTAGTATTTATTTTATTCAGCAAGGATGCATTTAATTGATCAAAAGTGACAGTAAAGACATTTGTAATGCTACAAAAGTTTTCTATTTCAGGTTTAAGTTTAAAGGACCATAAAGTTACTCAGTGTAGCTTTAATGTGATTGTACATTCAGGCAATTAATAGAGCTCCCTAACTATGATGTGCAATAAAGCTATACTATTTAAACAGTCTACTGGGAATAACTGCTGTTGCACCTCGTCTGTCCATGAACACATTTAGATTAAATAAACCCATGACTATTTCTCATATATTTTCTCTGTTTTGTTTCAGATCAACCATCAGTTGTTTACCAGTATGGAGGCCAGCCAAGACCAACTGGGATATTTTGTTCATGCTTTTTGTTGTGCATTGTCATTGATTTTGACAGTGAATAAAAAAATATACTGATGTACAAGGACTCAAGTCACTTATTTGGAATTTATTAAACTCAGTAGCATTCATGTAAAATAAAAATAAAACGGAATAAAAACTCTGAAATAAATTACAGTAAAATTACTGTAATATTATTATACTGTAAAAATAAGTTGTGGTAAGGGTATCATACTGTAAAATGCAATTACGGTAAGGGTATCATACTGTAAAACATATTTACAGGTAAGCTACTGTAAAGGGGCAATTACAGTAACTTACTGGCAATAGTGCAATATATATATATATATGATTATGTATTTATTTATGTATTTAGCTTCATTGCAAGGCAAGTTTATTTATATACCAAATTTCATATATGGTAATTGCTTGACATAAAGTGAGAAAGAAAATACAAGCTATTAAAAAAGTAAGAACTAGAAATAAAATTATTTAAATTAGAATTGATTACCAGGAGATAAAAAAGGTTCATTAAATGGGATTGGGATGTTGTCTTTTATTCTGGACAGCAAGGGCAGTGATTGCATGTATTTTGCAGTATTAAACATGTATTTATATCGATTTTATCAGGCTCTGAAAATTCCTCAAAAAGAACACAAAGAATGGCCTTCTCAGCTGCCATAGTTACAACTCTTGCGTCAACAGAACAGGGTGTTCAACGCAGCACCGTTTCCGTTTAAAAAACGTTTTGCAACGTTTTGTCGGGGCTGAACGCAGCCCTGGATAAACTGAATGTCCACCACCTTGTTGTCGTCCAGGTCCATCATAGCTCCCATACTTGGCACAGTGTCCTTTAGGGGGAATCAGAGTAGAAATAAAAAATTGTAGGAAGTTACTGGTTTATTGAGCAATATTTTCACATTCAACAACATTTTATTAAAAAGTCTCTACAGTGTTTTCTAACATAAAATTCTTCATTGCTCCACAAATTTCATAATACTTTTACTGTGGTTGGAATGACCAGAAGAAACTGAATGTTATTATTTTAAACTCAAAATGAACAAACCTGGTGAATCAGCCCTCATGTCACCAACCCAAGACAACAGCCTTTCCAGAATGCCTTGAATTCTCCTACAAAAATGTCCTGGGACACATACATTCCAGACAGAGAGCTGACAGGACCAGGAATATATGTATGGCTGGCTGTTACACTGTTTTTTGTGGAGGCAATATTGAAGAAATAAAATGTATATGAACAATATCCTAAATGGCAATAATGAAATAAACCAAAATATGTTTGTACCAATTTGTAAGTGCTACATTTATAATCACCTGCGTGATGGATACAAATGTACCGTTTACAAATTTCTCAACTGTGCAGGTATGACAGCATGCTGAACATGTCTGAAAAAGCTGTAGTAAATTGTCTTCATACACCATGTATTTCCTGGCTTTGTAGAGTGGTTGGCAAACCCTGGACAATCATAAATCAGCAAGTCATATCATACTTTCTAATAAGCAATCTTGTTTTGATCATCTCATACACTGACATTTTTTAATGCTTGACATTTTAGTAATAACCTGTGTACATCTATGTAAAACTAATCTCTAAAACCTATAGACTTACTTTTCACTGGCCTCCTGAGTGATATCAGGCTCATAGGTGATATCTGAAAGTTGTATTGAGGTGCGTGTTGAGCTCTCATCAATTGTAGTGATTTCCATGCGTGGCCTTTTAATTGGTGTTGAAGTGAGACATGGAGGTTCAATACCTGTGCCAACACTCACACCAACAGAGTGGCCAAAAGGCTTCACTTGAATTGCTGAAATTTTCAAAACACGTATGACAATAAAACATATGAAACACAACACAAGAATACAAATACCAGCTTATACAATGAAGATAAATATAGCTAGTGGACTATAACTTTACCTTTACTCCGTCTTTTCGGCTTCTGTTTGAATTGACACACTCTTCAAAGATGGTGCATCATATTGACAGGCCACATCTCTTGTTAGGGGCTGTGTAACATAATAATATAATAAGCGATTACATGAGACATGATTGATTTTAATAAGTTATTCTGTAAATTTCAACATAAAGTTAAACTCTATATCGGTCTGACGAATCTCAGTCTTGGTTTAAGTGGTGATGTTGATTGGTGGCGCGCGCGCCAAAAATTATTTATTTAGTTTATTATGCATAATATGACATCAAGTCACACTCTGACATCCATACTAACACACCCACACAATTATGGCTACATAATTTATCAAACTGGCTTTATAATATGCGGAATAAAGCGAATGTTTGCTTTATAGGCCAAAAATTGGTAAAAATAGTGAAGCCTTGCCAACAGAATGAAAGCCTATTAACAAAGATTGAATGTTAAAGTTAAATGGTCCTGAGATTTAAAAAGTCCAAAATGTCGTGAGAGGAAGTATTTTCAGTTACTAGTGTAAAATTGATTTATGAAAGGAAATGAGGATGAAAAAGTAAAATTCCAATAAAAATACACACCTGTGCCAATATGTATGTAGTTGTCATTAACACAGGCTAAATTATCAAAAAACAAAACTGAATAAGACCAAAATGTCCATAAGGTCTTTAAGGGTTAATTACGTTGTCTGCGTTCGCTCGAACTGATTGGCTGAAATCAGGAACGGTAATAGTTTAGAGCCAGCCAATGACATTGCTGTTTGTGCATTAGTCCCGCCCACTTCCGTGGCATATCTTTGGCTTGTTCTTAAAAGCTGAATAATTCAGCCACTGCGCAATACCCACAAATCACAGTGGGATGGCGGGTGTTCATTTCATACACTGTGTACAATGGTAGCTTATTTAATGTATAAATTAAGATATATGTCCAAAAAACTGGAAGAAATGATACACACTTTTATCATGGCGTAATCATCTGAATCAAACAAAAAGCAGAACCGACAGGTCAATATGGGTATCAAATACAGTTATGGTGTTTACAATATACAGTTCCCTTTCAGTCGGTCACGCTCGACGCGAATTGGGATCACCTCAGGGAGCCCCTATCAGCTTCGAGATATAGAGAACAGGCCAATAGGCCATTGGCGTGCGAGATTTGCATCTCGCGCTCCGCCCCGCGCCACGGGTATAAACAGGAAGCAAGAGCGAATGCACACTGTCATTCACTTCGGTGCGAACGGCGTTGATGAAGCAAGACTGCTTTTCTAAAAGAGAGCCTATCTACAAGAGATATGCTCCAGAGAACGAGAAGGATGCTTTGTGTTGGCGAAAAGGCACAATCAGCGCGATCGCGTGCTCACCGCTGCATCAGCATAAGTATGATCATCATGCATCAGTCACTCTGCGCCTCCGATGCGTGGTCGAGACTATGATACCTCAAACGGGGTTGAGTCCCTTCGCTTATACCCCGATCTACTTTGGCTGATAAGTCAGGGTGACCTGAGGATTATAGTGAGGCTTCGCTGCCGAGTACACCTCCGTGGGCCCCCCACTCCTCTATCGCATCACAAGCATGTTGAGACTTGTGTTTGTGGGTGGTCTATGCTCTCTCTCATGAGAGCATAACCACGTCGGCGCGTTGTTCGTCTTGCCTTTTTCATAAGGGCTTGAGTGTTCAGCGCACCGTGTGCCGTCTCACGGCCACGCTCACTATCTCACATGTCTGCTGGTAGCTTACAGATGGGATTGCTGGTTCTTTAAAAAAGGGGACCTAGCGTTTCATTTGGGGCTCTAGCAGAGGACAGATGTCAATCGCTGCATCGGAGAGAGGGCTGTTATGTGTTGAAAATGAAGATGATGCTGAGATTCCCACTATAATAGTGGACGCTCGTGCTGAATCAGATTCATACTTGACAGCCATGCTTTACCGGGTGGCTGCGGCTAGGGCTGGGACGGTTACCGCATTACCGCAATACCGCGGTCAAGTGATGCCTACCTGAGATCTGAGATCGTCACCGCCATCACAGCAACAAAAAAACAAAAAAAAAACAAAAAACAAAAACATTGGCCTGCACATGTGTGCACGTTGTGTCTAATTCCATGGATTCATTGATTCTAATGACATGGATTGTGTCTAATGACATGCGTGTCTTATATGGATTCAAGGTTTTCTAAACAAAACTGAATCAAAAGATGGAGCAAATCCGACCTTTTGCGAGTTGGGGAGCGCAATTTTCCATTATAACATTCCATTTGTATCCGTGTAATGTCTTGTAGCCTATAATTTGAATTAAATTTTACTAAAGCATAAAATACAGGCGCATAAGCAGGTTTTGATAGCACCACTGAGACAAAAGCGCACACGAGATAGGCATATAGCCTATATATAAATTAATATAAATATGTAAAAATAGGCCTAATATAATATAATAATATAGTATGTAAAAATTATTTATGCAATATAAATAACATAAATATAAATAATAATTTACAAAAGCGCACACCACACGCACACCACACCACACCATACGAGATATGTAAAATAATATAAATATGTAAATGTTATAAAATATAAAAAATAAATATAAATAATAAACGTAGCATAATATACAATCACGGTAGTTTGAGCAGCAAGTGACTACACTTTGTTAAATTAAATAGCCTTGAGCCTTCGTTAAATAGTCTTCATTAACCACTGAGACAAAAGCACACATGAGATGTAAATTCTAAATGTAAATTAATAGCCTGAATTTGTAAAAATATGTAATATAAAAATATAAATACTATAAATATAAATAATATATTATATTATATAGGCGGGTGTGCGCGAAAGTCGTTATAGTTTAAGTGATTGTTTGATGACGACGACTGTAATCTGAAAGTAAAAATATGGGAAATAAATAAACATGAACAAATAAATATATATTACTGATCAATACCGATAAATAAAAATGTGTTTGTTTGTCTTTGTTTATGCTGTTCCATCTTCAGATCTCTCAGTCGTGATCTGATCTGCTCTCTCAGCAAAAAATATGAAGGCTGGGATGTAAACCATGGCCTAGTCTATATTTCGTTTTGCCAGCACTTTTTTTCCAGATATCATTCCATTTCTGTTCTAATTGTTCCTGTTCTAAACGTGAAAAATAAATGTAAAATAAACATGTTCCTTATTATGTTCAATTGCCTGCGCTGGTGTGTGCGTGTGCGGCTGTGCACGAAACTCGATCAGGAGCCGTTTAAAGCGGTTTTACCGCTGAACCGCGGGAATTTCTTGCTTTTCAACCGCGGTAAGAAAAAATCCATACCGTCCCAGCCCTAGCTGCGGCATAGTGCAACGCATAAATCGCCGTGCCCGCCCCTTGCCTTTTCCCAGATGTGCATTGGAAGGCTTTGGCATTGTGGAACTATTTGGTGCCAAAATATGGAACACCAATAGGGCCATAATCTGTATAAAGTTTTCCTCTCACTCACTACCCTCATCGGTGGGGTGGCAGTGCCACTGGCAGGCCACCTCCGCCCTGCTTAGTGCACAAGGGTAGTTCTGAGCCAAGGTTGAGCTGCGCACAGCGCTGGCCCTTGGCCAGACGATGTCCAGAAACACCATTGACCCGGATTTGGTCAGGAACTGTTCTTCCCCCAGAGGAGGGCTGGGTGGAAAACCATTAGTAATTCTGTTCCGCCACTGGTGTTAAAAACAGCCAGTGGTACCCAAATAAAAAAAAACAAAAAAACAAGAGCAGTTCCAATACCTCTGGGTCTCGGGAGTTCAGGAATGGCAGCGTGTGACGCTACAAAGCCTCGCCGCTTTCACTCCCCTCCCCACAAGAGGGCGAGGATGGCAGTGTGCCTCGCCACTCTCATTCCTCTCTTCTCAGCGGTGCGTGGACGACAGTGCTCAACGCTATGCCTCGCCGCTCTTGTTCTCCGCTGAGGAAGGAGGTGAGGCAGGCCGTGTGCAACGCCACAAAGCCTTGCCACGCTCAGACCCTCCTTCATTTGGAGAACGCTCTCATGCCTTGTCAGCCTCTGGTGCCTCCCCCAATCACCAGCAGGGGCGCCGGCTGTGGGAACGCACGCAAGCGGCCTTCCCACACTCGCACACCCCCTCAGCGGAAGCAGGTAGTGTTGCACAGCACACTCAGACCCCACTGCGGGCCGCTACCAGGCTGTCCGTCGGGTCCCTGCATGCCGCTACACTGCCCCGCTGCGGGTACGTCTCTGGTGCCGTTGATCCAGCTTGCACGGTCTCTGGGAGCCTGGCTAGTGCTTCCCAGCCCGTCTCGCTGGCTCATCCGTACCATCAGACTCGGCTATGCGATTCAGTTCGCCCGATGCTCCCCCAAGTTCAGGGGCGTTCACTTCACTTCAGTATCGAAGAAGGACGCCCCTGTGCTTCAGGCGGAGATTGCTGTCCTACTGGCGAAGGACGCGATAAAGCCGGTCCCTCCAGCCGATATGGGGTCCGGTTTCTACAGCCCGTACTTCATTGTACCCAAGAAAGGGGGCAGGTTACGACCGATCTTGGATCTGCGAAACTTGAACCGCTCCCTTCACAGCATGCCGTTCAGAATGTTAACACAGAAACGCATCTTCAGGTGCATCCGTCCCCAAGATTGGTTTGCAGCGATCGACCTGAAGGACGCGTACTTTCATGTCTCGATTCTCCCTCGACACAGACCATTTCTACGCTTTGCATTCAACGGACGAGTAAATCAGTATGAGTCCTGCCCTTCGGACTGTCCCTGACGCCCCTTGTCTTCACGAAAGTCGCGGAGGCGGCCATTGCTCCCATGAGAGAGCGTGGTGTTCGCCTTCTCAACTATCTCGACGACTAGCTGATACTTGCCCAGTCGCGGGATCAGTTGTGCGAACACAAGGACATGGTGCTCCGGCACCTCAGCCAGTTGGGTCTTCGGGTCAACTGGGAGAAGAGCAAACTCTGTCCCGCACAGAGGATGGAGATTGACTCGGTCGCCATGACAGCGTGCCTCACCAAGGAGCGCGTCCAGTCAGTGTTGAACTGCTTGAATTCGTTCTAACGCAGCACAGCGGTACCACTGAAACATTTTCAGAGGCTCCTGGGGCATATGGCAGCCGCAGTAACACCGCTAGGGCTGCTCCATATAAGATATAGCTTTCCTGTAGCTCAAACAGTAGAGCATGGCGCTAGCAATGCCAAGGTCATGGGTTCGATTCCCAGGGAAAGCAAGAACTGACCAAATGTTAAATGTGTACCTTGAATGCAATGTAAGTCGCTTTGGATAAAAGCGTCTGCCAAATGCATAAATGTAAATGTAAATGTAAATGTAAATATAAGACCGCTTCAACACTGGCTACACTACCGAGTCCCGAGATGGGCATGGCACAGCGGTCCCTCCGTGTCCAAGTGACGCCAAGATGCCGCCAAACCTTCAGCCCGTGGTCGGATCCTTCATTTCTACGGGCAGGAGTGCCTCTAGAACAAGTGTCCAGGCATTCTATTGTCTCCACGGATGCCTCATCCACCGGCTGGGGTGCCACATACAACGGGCATGCAGTTTCGGGTCTGTGGACGGGGCCCCAACTGCAATGGCATATCAATTGCCTGGAGTTGCTGGCAGCTCGCCTTGCTCTCAGCCGCTTCAAAATGCCGATCAAAGACAAGCACGTTCTGGTCCGGACGGACAGTACTGCGGCCGTTGCGTACATCAAAAAGTGGTCTACGCTCCCGCCGCATGTCCCAACTCGCTGGCCATCTCCTCCAGTAGAGTCAGAAGCATCTGAGGTCCCTTCGTGCATTCACATTCCGGGCCCGCTCAATCGTGCGGCCGACGAGCTGTCATGGTTGCCGGTGCTCCCCGGAGAGTGGAGACTCCACCCCCAGGTGATCCAGCTGATCTGGAGTCGCTTTGGGGCCGCACAGATCGATCTGTTTGCCGCCCCCCACACGACCCAATCCAGTTGTTTTATTCCCTGACCGAGGGAACCCTCGGCACGGATGCCCTGGCACACAGCTGGCCCCTGGGCCTACGCAAATATGCGTTTCCCCCAGTGAGCCTTCTCGCACAGACACTGTGCAAGGTCAGGGAGGACGAGGAGCAGCTCCTCTTGGTCGCTCCATATTGGCCCAACAGGACTTGGTTTCCGGAACTAGTGCTCCTTGCAACAGCTCTCCTTGGCCCACTCCTCTGAGGAAGGACCTCCTGACTCAGAGACAAGGCACCCTATGGCACCCGCGTCCGGACCTCTGGCTATGTCTGGTCCCTGGACGGGACGCGTAGGTTCTAGGTGACTTACCACAGGCTGTGGTAGACACCATCACTTCCGCCAGAGCCCCTTCTACGAAACGGCTGTATGCGTTGAAGTGGAACCTATTCGTCGGTCGGTGCTCTTCTCACCGCGAAGACCCCCGAAAGTGTTCGGTCAGATCTGTGCTCTCTTTCCTTCAAGATGGGTTGGAGGGAAGGCTGTCTCCCTCCACCCTCAAGGTGTACGTTGCCGCTTTTGCCGCAAATCACGATATGGTTAATGGTGAGTCCTTAGGCAAGCACAATCTGATCGTCATGTTCCTGAGGGGGACGAGGAAACTAAATCCGCCTCGTCCTCCCTCTATACCCTCTTGGGACTTAACTCTGGTGCTGACCGCACTGCAGAGGGCGCCCTTCGAGCCTTTGCAGTCAGCTGAGCTGAAAATCTTGTCTCTAAAGACAATACTGCTAATTGCATTGGCCTCTATTAAGAGGGTAGGGGACCTGCAGGCATTTTCAGTCGACGAATTGTGCCTGGAATTCGGGCCAGGCGACTCTCAGGTGAGACCCTGAGACCCCGGCCCGAATATGTGCCCAAGGTTCCCACTGTGGTGAGCCTGCAAGCGCTGCCCTCGGAGGAGGCAGACCCAGCCCTGGCTTTCCTCTGTCCAGTTCGCGCTCTGCGCATCTATGTTGACAGAACGCAAATCTGCAGGACCTCAGAGCAGCTCTTCGTCTGTTACGGAGGCCAGCAGAAGGGAAAGGCTTTCTCCAAGCAGAGGATGGCCCACTGGATAGTGGATGCCATCATCTTGGTGTATGAATCCCAAGACGTGCCCTGCCCACTCGGGGTTAAGAGCCCACTCCACTAGGGGTGTTGCTTCTTCCTGGGCGCTGGCTCGTGGCGCCTTGCTGACAGATATTTGTAGAGCTGCGGGCTGGGCGACACCTAACACGTTCGCTAGATTCTATAGCCTACGTGTAGAGCCGGTTGCTTCTCATGTGCTCGCTTCCCATAGTCAGCTA
Organism: Gobio occitaniae; assembly: GCA_033150135.1. Classification (NCBI taxonomy): domain Eukaryota; kingdom Metazoa; phylum Chordata; class Actinopteri; order Cypriniformes; family Gobionidae; genus Gobio; species Gobio occitaniae. Next base: position 206,054 of record JARQWZ010002146.1, on the reverse strand, counting down.
CACTGAAGTGCCCATTCTAGTGTCGGCTTGCTGCGCCATTCCCTTCCCCATGGAACGGATACGTGCGCTTATTTCTCCAGTTGAGTTCCCCAAGAAATGGCGAACCTTGTTGTGTCCTCCGCAACCCGCGGCAGTGCCAGGTCTGGCACTTGTATGCATTGGTGGAACTTGTCAGGCTGGGTTCCGTATGTTGTGACCCCTACGGCGGTCCCATGTGTATTCTCCACGATACAGCTCCCTTCGGTGAGCTCTGCCGTCTCAGTACGGTGTTGTTCCCCCGCCTACAACAGGCCGGGGCCACCCCTGGGACTTCCGTATGTTGCACTGCCCAAGGCCAGTCCATACGTGTTCTCCACATGGTAACTCCCTCCAGGCATGATGTGGCTCCCGCAGCGTCCCTCCGGGCACGCTTACCCAGCCTTATCCAATAGTCTGCTGAGTGGGTCTTGCGGAACAGCAGTGTGACTCTCCCTGCATGAATTTCCCCGTCCGCATCAGAACGGGGTCTGTGGGGCTCTCGCTGGGTGCTGGAAGTGGTAGTAACTGTGGCGTTTTCCAAAGGGATGCCAATTCGTCGTCGAACTTGACCGACTGAAAGGGAGCATCTCGGTTACATATGGTAACCCTCGTTCCCTGAAGGAGGGAACGGAGACGTATGTCCCGTCGCCACAGTTCCTTACCATCACTGCATGGCCGAGCTACTAGTTCGGCTCCTCAGTGAAAAACATCAGTGCGTTGCTCTCGCTTCCTGTTTATACCCGTGGGGCGGAGCGCGAGATGCAAATCTCGCTCGCCAATGGCCCATTGGCTTGTTCTCTATATCTCGAAGCTGATAGGGGCTCCCTGAAGTGATCCCAATTCGTCGGTACAACTGACGTACGTCTCCGTTCCCTCCTTCAGGGAACGAGGGTTACCATACGTAACTGAGACGTTACTCTCCCAAAGGTCTCAGAAAAGAGAAATATATATATATATGTATGTATATATATATATATATATATATATATATATATGTATGTATATATATATATATATATATATATATATATATATATATATATATATATATATATATATATATATATATATATATATATATTTGGTAATGGTCCTTTCATGTTCATAAAAGGTTCAAGGTCCCCTCATGAGACCAGAATATTGAGACCCCTCAAATCCAGAATATTTTCATTGGACAAATATTTAACATACTGTAGGAAGAGATTATCCATATAATGCTACTGATATATTGGAAATGTCGAATCCCATTATCAATTTATCCAAAGTTTTTTTCACAAAAAATCCGATGTACGAATTAAAATGCGAATAAAAACGCTTAAAATCATTCTGCATATGACAAAGAAATTGTTCAAAACAAGTTTTAACTTTATTTTCCGTTCTTGACCCTTTGGGTTACAGTACAATCAGAAACAACAGTGAAAATATAGAATTACATCAAATGTAACAACATAAAACTTTGTCAACATACAAAAATGATGTGACCCTTTTTGCTAAGTTCTTTAAACACAAGTTTAACATCTTGCGATTCAGTATATTTATAGGTAATTCTGATAAAGTGCAAACAAAACATTCAACCGCATTAAATATCAGTGCATGAGACGCATAAGGTGCTTATTTGTTGTGCTGTTTTTAGTTTGAACATCCTTTCTTTTTTTTTAAACATTCTTAGCCAGGAAGACAAGCCTGTCTACTACCTCTGGCTTGAGGCATGCACAGTGGCATGTAACAATGCCTCCACCCCACTGAAAACCCTCTCTGAGGGGGCACTCGTTGCTGGGACTGAGAGGTATTTTTTACTTGTTCCACCTTGTCTGGGTCAATGTAGGTTGTGCGGAACCTTGGATCCATCAGTGAGGACATGTCCAAGAGTTCATCCTTCACAGGGTCGCTGTATTTGTTGTCAAGGTACTGCCTTATGTTTCTTTTTATTGTTTTGGTGAGCTCTGTGTCTTTCTCCTCTGGCTGTAGGAGACGGACCACCGGTTTAATGTATGAAACACTGACATAAGACTCCGCGGAGAGTGTGTCTCTAAAGTCTTGGAGTGGTTTCACAGCTTTATTTATGGACTCAAAACATCAAGATCTTGCCAAGAGGGCATAAGATGACGACTTTTCTTGTCCAAACATCCTTTTAAGAACGTGGTTAAAATGATTTAAAAGCATAGGTTTTATAATTCCCTGAATGTTTTATACCACTCTGCTGGATACCCCCCAACTGGATCGCAACCTATAATTCTATGCCTGTCTGAGTGGAACATGAAAAAATAATCAACCCTTGAATAGACTGTGTGAGGTTGGGGGAAAAAGGTAAACTGTCTTACAACTGAGTGGAGTTCCCTCCATATGTAAATCACGCCAGTTTGCTTAACTATTTTTTTTAACATGCAACGATTCAGAATTGGAGAGTCTAGGAACTCTCTCTTTTTGTGCGTTTTTACTATTACAGCTCTCATGGTTAACTAATCGTGAAAAGTGTTGCATTACATTTAGATCTATGGCATTATATTAAGTTTGTGGCATGAAATGAATCGGTGGGTGGGGCTAAACAGTAGCCATTGATCTTCTTCTGCAGAGGCGGTGTTTGCCTTCCTTTGACGTCATAGATCCCCACTTTGAAAAACCTGTCGTTTGCTGGGCCTGGTGTCAATAAAAGCTTTTATTGGACTAACAAGACTTATTGGACCTCTTATATGTCAAAAGCTCAAGGATAAATTTGATTTCTCAGTTCATGACCCCTTTAATATTTGACAACTGTTTACAATAGATGTATTCAATGACCCACAGTAATAATAGTGATTTTTTAATTTTACTGTTCATATTTTTAAATGGATTTTCACCATAAAATATGATATGACACATTTTGCATTTTTGACATATGTGCATATTTTAAATAAAATACTATTTGCAAAGAGATTAGCCTAAATGGATTACCTCTCAATTAGGCTACTATTAGACTAGAACTTCTTTTACCGTTCTTCTTTTTCTTTATTCCCTTAAATCCCCTTTTTTTCAGGTATCATTACATGCTTGGCCTGTGTTTTCATTGCATTTAGTTTTAACCAGCATGGGTCGCCGTTTGTGTGTTTTGTGCATCTGGATGTATTTCTGGATTACAGTGTGCGTTTCTGGATCTGTTAATGTTTTCACTTGATATATAACGGAAATTCAAGCTCTTTTCGGGCCAGACGGCTGGATCATTTTTAGATGATCATTTATTTGTAATTATTTGTAGACCGGATAATTTCAGATACGTTAACACAGCTTTATCCATTTAAAAGTTTCTGTTATGGCATCTTTTAAAGTAACGGTTTCTATTCAGACTTTCGGTCAAAATCACAATTTACCTCAAGCTCTCTGCTTTGAAGTTCTGTGAGGAGACATGCACTGATGGAGAAGCATTTCCATTGGCTGCAGTCTGCCTGTATTGGCCACTCACAAAAGTCGACATTGCGACCACGGACTTGACAACACTGATTGCTCATCCAATATAACAGAATATCCCGCTATGTTTTTATTATTATACATTACGCTACGTTTATGTGGCCATTATATTGTTGACTATTGAGTGGCTAAAATATAGAAATCCTGTTAATTTCCAAAAAAAAGAAAGAAAATCGAACCCTTTTTTTTCAACTGGAACGCTGCTCCCCTCGAAATTCACTCCCCAGACTCCGTCCCCCCACGTACACCCCAACCCCCCATTTCCACCCCTGCATACAACCATTTAACAACAGCGAAAAAAGAGCAAGAAACATAAAGAAGAACATAATACAAATGAATATAATGAGTGATGAAATGAGACAACACAAACATGTTTGCTCAGGTTCAAGTTCATTTAAAAAGTCAAATTACATCTATAGATAGCCAGTGTAAATATGTGGTTCTAAAATGAATCAATATATGATACAACACTAAAACACTGCTCCATATTTGAAACAACAGGAAAGCAAACGATCAGGCGTGGCCACAGGCATTCATTGTACATGCCAAAGGAAAAGAAAGTGCATCAAGGCAAAGTATAAAGACATTAAAATAAGTGTAAAATAACCAGTGACAAACATGCCAGAGTGAAGCGTCACCTGATGAGTATGATAGAGACCAAACTGTTCACGTTTCTGGTCTCTTTGAATGGAGAAAATCCTCTCACATTGAAGACAGAAAAGGCTGCTCTGCAGTGTTAAGCCTCATGATCATGTCAAAAAACCCTTTAATTCACCCCAAAATTTACACTTACACTTTATTTTAAGGTGTCATTGTTACTTTTATTACTATGGTGAGTACATGATAAGTATGGTAAGTACCAAATTCTGTCATCATTTACTCACCCTCATGTTGTTCTGAACCCATAAGACTTTGGATTGTCTACGAAACACAAATAAAGATAATTTTAAAGAAAAGAGATTTCTGAGGGCACCTACTACTATGACTTGAGTGGTTTAGTACACATTTTCTGAAGAGATTGATCGCTTTATATGATGAACAGATGACCACCAATGAGGTTCATTCTCATGTTACGCAGCACGTTTGAGCTTCAGTAAGAACCAATGAGGTTTGTTCCCATTCAGTAAGTCTCCCGACACCACAACAGGGACCGATGAATAGGAATTTCGCTTGCTAGAGCCAATCTACTTCAAGTGTAACTAAACAAGCCAATGCACATTGGCATGCAATGATTGCACTAGCTGCTCATGCCACGCACTGCGGGTATAAATGAGGCACAGGTGCTTGCATCAAATTAGGTTTGTGCTTTGGAACCGAGTGGTGGATGGTTCGTCCACGATTCAGTTTACCCATTATCCCCCCAGGTTCATGGGTGTCCGCTTCACTTCACTTCTTCCTTGACACAGGCCATTTCTGCGCTTTGCGTTCAAGGTTCGAGCATATCAGTACAAAGTTCTGCCCTTCGGGCTGTCCCTGTCCCCCCGGGTCTTCACGAAGGTCGCCCTTGTTCCCAAGAGAGAAGTCCAGGGATCAGTTGTGCGAACACAGGGAACTTGTGCTCAGACACCTCAGCCAGTTGGGTCTTCGGGTCAACTGGGAAAAGAGCAAACTCAGTCGACCTGTTTGCCTCCCCAGAAACATCCCACTCCCAGTGGTTTTATTTGCTGACCGAGGGCACACTTGGCACAGATGCACTCATGCACAGCTAGCCCCGGGGCCTCTGCAAATATGCATTTCCCCCAGTCAACCTACTTGCACAAACCCTGTGAAAAGTCAGGGAGGACGAGGAGCAGGTCCTGTTGGTGACGCCGTACTGGCCCAACCAGACTTGTTCCCAGAGCTAATACTCCTCGGGACAGCCCCTCCCTGGGCAGATTCCTCTGAGGAAGGACCTGGAGGATGCCATTGTGGGCCCAAAGGCTGAGAAGAAGGAGAAGAATTTGATTTTGGACTTTCCTCAGCCTGCTGCAGACTATTTGGACTTCCGAAACAGTCTAAAGAAGAACTTGGTATGCCTGGAAAACTGTATAATTCAAGACAGATCGCTCACTGGCACGGTCAAAGTGATCAATGTGAGCTTCGAGAAGGGCATCCATGTGCGAATAACATTTGATTCATGGAAAAGCTATGCTGACATTTCTTGTACATACATGAATAATGTCTTATTTTCCATGGACCTTCCAAGTTCTGTGGCCCCACATGAGCAGGTGGAGTTCTGTTTGGACCTTCTGACTTAGAGACAGGGCACCCTGTGGCACCCACGTCCAGACCTCTAGAAACGTCTCGTCCCTGGACAGGACGCAGAGGTTCTTGGGGATTTACCCCAGGAGGTAGTTAACACCATCTCTTCGGGACAAGCACCGAAGAGCCTCTGCAGCCGGCAGAGTCAAAAATTCTGTACTTAAAGACTTTGCTGCTGGCTGCACTGGCTTCCAACAAGATGGTAGGGGACCTGCAGGCATTTTCAGTCGACAAATCATCCCTAAAGTTCGGGCCGGATGACACCCAGGTGATACTGAGACCCCGGTCTGGCTATGTGCCCAAGGTTCCTACCACTCCCTCCAGGGACCAGGTGGTGAACCTTCAAGCGCTGCCCCTGGAGGAGGCAGACCCAGCCCTAGCTTTGCTTTGTCCCGTCCGCTCTCTGCAGCTGTACGTGGATAGAATGCAAAGCTTCAGGACCTCAGACCAGCTCTTTGTCTGTCACAGAGGTCAGCAGAAGGAGGGAACAGAGATGCCACGTACCATCGCCATGTCCTCTGTAACCTGCTGGGGTGCCAGTTCACCTACTTGGCTCCTCAGCAAAATTTAATTTGATGCAAGCACCTGTGCCTCATTTATACCCGCGCTGCGTGGCATGAGCAGCTGGTGCAATCATTGCATGGCAATGTGCATTGGCTCGTTTAATTACACTCGAAGTAGATTGGCTCTTGCGAGCAAGATTCCTATTCTTTGGTCCCCAACGTGGCGTGTCCATTCGTTGCTTCAGGGAACAAGGGTTACATACGTAACCGAGGCATTCTCATGTGTTGATCTTTTTATGTTAGCTGATCAATGTTTATAGTATACTAAAAGCCTAAATAAATCTATATCATATAATATAATGTATTTGGACTAAACAGTCAGATTTGTATGGATTATTTTTACAATCTCTTTATGACCTTTTTGTAGCGATTTTATGAGCTCCTCTTTTTGAGTTTCATGGACTGCTAATGGAGAAACGAATCAGATTTTACTAAAAATATATTCATTTTGGTTTCAAAGATGAATGAAAGTCTTAAAGGTTTAAAATAACATTCTGTATGTGTATACAGAGGGCTCTGTATGTGTGAAACTGACGTGGAAGTGTGAACTCTCATGTGTGTTAAGACTTTCTTTTCAAGAAATACTATTCCCACACATTCTTTCCAGTCCAGTGTGAATTTTCATGTGAACCACAGGGTTTCCTTTTCGGGTGAAACATACTCATCACTGCAGGTCAAAGGCTTTTTTCCAATGTGAATTCTCATGTGCCTTTTAAGGCTTCCTTTTCCAGTGAAACTCTTTCCACACTGTTGGCAGGTGTAAGGCTTCGCTCCAGTGTGAATCCTTATGTGGACGTTAAGGTTTCCTTGTTGATTGAAACTCTTTCCACACTGTTGGCAGGTGTACGGCTTCTCTCCAGTGTGAACTCTCATGTGGACTTCAAGCTGTCCAGTTTCAGTGAAGCTCTTTCCACACAATTTGCAGGTAAAAAGCTTATTTCCATTGTGAATTCTCAAGTGCCTTGCAAGGCTTCCTTTTTCAGTGAAACTCTTTCCACAATATTGGCAGGTGTAAGGCTTTGCTCCAATGTGAATTCTCATGTGGACTTTAAGGTTTCCTTTTTGAGAGAAACTCTTTCCACACTGTTGGCAGGTGTACGGCTTCTCTCCAGTGTGAACTCTCATGTGGATTTCAAGGTGGCCAGTTTCAATGAAGTTCTTTCCACACAACTTGCAGGTAAAAGGCTTCTTTCCATTGTGAATTCTTAAGTGCCTTGCAAGGCTTCCTTTTTCAGTGAAACTCTTTCCACAATGTTGGCATGTGAACGGCTTCTCTCCAGTGTGAACTCTCGCGTGGGCTTTAAGGTGACCTTTTACAGTGAAACTCTTTCCACACTGAGGGCAGGTGTAAGGCTTCTCTCCAGAGTGAATTCTCATGTGGGTGTTAAGGCTTCCTTGTTGAGTGAAACTCTTTCCACACTCATGGCATTCAAAAGGCTTCTCTCCAGTGTGAATTCTCATGTGCCTGGTAAGGCCATTCATTCCTGAGAATCTCTTTCCACACAGACGACAACAGTTCTCTCTTAAGTGAATCCTAAAGTTGTTATTAAGGTTTACTTTACGTGTGAATCTCTTTCCAGACTGATCACATGTGGACGGCTTCTCTCCAGAGTGAATGCTTAGGTGATACCTAAGGTTTAGTTCTGTTGTGAAAGTCTTTCCACACTGTTGGCAGTTGTAAGGCTTCTCTCCATTGTGAATTCTCATGTGGATTTTAAGGTTTCCATAACAACTAAAACTCTTAACACATATAAAGCAAGTTAAAGAATCTCTAGTTCCAGTCTTCTGAGCTATTATTTGTGAGGAAGTCTTTTCAGTCTCTGAAGCAGAATTTTCTCCAGTTATGAAATCAGGATGTTTCTCATGCTGCTCTTTCTCTTCATTTTCATTCAGTTTTTCACTCTCCTCTTTCAGTGGCATCAGGTCTAAGACAAAAAGAGGCAAATTCAAATTAACCCCAGTTAAATGGCAAAAACCAACAGACGTCAAAACATTTAGGCATTTAAGCATCAAAACTAACATGTGTGCAAGATTATATACCCACTAAGCTACTGTAAAATGTGACCTGTAACCTGAAGAACTCTTCTCAATGCTGGTAACTCTTCGCTCTATCTTTCAGAGAAAAAGTATTTGTGAATTTTAGAACCCTTATAGGTCGGTGGTCGTGCTGGCATGACCACCTCACTTTATTTCTTAGTGTGAAAGAGACTCAAAATACTCTGTCGATTTTGGTCATACAGACAAGTGTTACACATCATTATAAACTGTCTACTTTTATTTTTGCATACCTCACAATAAAAATTTAATTGTGCTTTTTGCCAAATAAAGAAAGCAAACATGATGCGATCTGCCGCCTCTCTCTCTCAATGAAGTTCATTCTGATACTCGTCAGAAAATGAACTGTAACTTAGCGAATACTTGTCACACAAACATGAGATAACATGTCTAAAGAAATGTTAAAAATTTCAGATTTTAAATCATGTTAATCAAATAGAAAACAAATATTCTCTGTTTATGTAATCTGTTTGTAAAGAGAGAGATGTCAGTCGGACACATATTTACTACGGGACCCTCAGTCCCGTAGGGGTTAAGATTACTTAAGATTACCCTGTTGTATTACTTAAGATCACAGCTACATCTATCTTCTAGACTAGAGCAATTAGATCTTTCAACAACATATAACTTGACATTATCCTGGATATTTTTGTTGACATTTGTGGACAAGCAATAGCACAGGTTAGGTCCTATCAATCCAACTGTTATTAATTAATTAGCCCAAAGGTAAATATGAATAATTCATTATAATTGATAATAAATAATTGGATCAGTTGATGTAGCCAAAATAAATCTTTAATTGCAAGATTCATTGGACAGAGTAGACAGCTTCACTGATTTTAATGGGAGTTTTTGCAAGAGTGCCGCTTTGTGTGCCTCGCACTGTCATTTACAGCTTACGTAATAATGTCAGTGATCTTTGCTCGCTTTCTGTGTATAATATAAATATTTTTCATGCTGCTAACTACACATGCAAAGTTTCTGGATTGACAACCGTATCACCGTTCACATGGGTAGGGAACTTTGTACCAAGGTTATTATAGTTTTGCATTTTTAAATTAATTTTTATTTTATTATCGTTTTCGATTTTGCAACAAATTTCAGTTTAGTTTTAGTTCGTTTTATAAATTATTTTGCTAGTTTTAGTTTAGTTTTTATTTTGTAAACACATTTCTATTTAGTTTTTATATATTTCGTTTCAGTTTTAGTTTTAGTAATTATAGTTTAGCAGAGTTACCAGAACGCAGTGTAGAGACCAAAGATTTTTAACTTCAGCAAAGTTTGCTCCGATTAGAGTTTACTCTTATGCAGACATCTTAATAATATAAATAAAATAATGTAATAAAGATTGTTTTATTTAATGCCATATCAGCAGCTAAGGCTATATTCATGGCAAAAATTAAATTACAAAAATACAAATATATAAATACAATAAAACCAAGCAAACAAACACGTCATATACAAGATTTTTTTAAATCAACTTATGATAAAAAAAAATCCAAAACCTTTTCATGCATAATCTTACTAAATAAGTTCTTAAGTGAAATAACTTGATAAAAGAGCATTCTTGTTTTAACTCAGGACAGTCCAACAAAACATGTTTAACAGAGAGGGGAATCTTACAAAACATGCATAAAGTTGGGTCTTTACCTTTAAGCAAAAAAGCTTGAGTCAAACTATGACCTATACGACAAAAAAATTGTCTGAGATTGAACAAAGAACCAAATAAATGCAACGTAAAAATATGAAAGTAAATATGATAAATTCCAGACAAACTCATTCATATTAAAGATGAAATATTGTTAAATAATTAAAAGCTTATTTATTTAAAGAGTATTTATTCAGTAGTAATGTAGGCTAGCAGTGTGACCACAGCTAAAGTCATCTGAATACAGCCAACACAAACTGTTGTGAAGACAGTGGGATTAAATAATGAAGTGTATATGCTGTCTGCGTGAGTGTGTGTGTCCTGGTATTCCCTACTTTGTGGGGAAATGTCTCCACACGGATGATAATATTATTAGTAGTAAATGATTTGTAAAAACAATGATAACACCTTTGAGCCTGTCAATATTATGCGAACATGAAATCTCAAACACACAGTTGCACTTGCTACTATAGTTTCTGTTGCACCTGCGTCTCGCGCCGCGAATGTAACGGCGCTCTAAAAGCAGTGAGTTTAAGTTCAACGTGCGTCTCATTACCTTGTCATGTCCCATTTCACTACCTCGAACGCATTCTTTGTGAACAGCCGTTGAACAGGACTAGCGATGTGTGTTCACTGCACGCGTCGCGTCTCAGGACAGGTTAATCTCCTCAGCTCACTTCACGCGCCGCGCTGTAGCTCCATATACAGACACTCCCTCAACGGCTACAGGTCAGATTCTCCGCCACAGTAAAGAGAGCTTGTTAAATACGAAAACGAATATTTATTTTTGCTAATTATTATTTTATTTCAGTTAGTTTTTCAGTAAGAGTTGTTAGTTTCGTTTAGTTTTAGTTTTTCATTTATTATGATTTTTTAATTTTATTTCAGTTTACGAAAATGTTTTTTGACCAATAGTTTTAGTCTTAGTTTCAGTTTTCTTTTACGAAATTAACCTTGCTTTGTACTGCGTGTTTATCCCTCTAAAGCTGCTTTGAAACCATCTGTATTGTATAAATAAAGTTGATGACTGGACTTGTGCATGGATGACTGTGTTCGTCTACCACCACCAGGGCCTGAAATTAACTTTTTTGACCACCAGCCACTGTAGCAGGTGGACTTAAAAATCCACCTGCCACAGTGACTTTTTCCCAGCCATTTTTTTTTTCCTCACAGGACATTAAGCCTGTTCAGTGACTGTGTCGCAGCTCGCGCTCATTTCGCCATCATCTATGAACATGTCTTCGCCGGTCTGGAAGTTTTTCTCTGTGGCAGCGGAGGACAGTGCTATTGCTATTTGCAAAGCATGTTCAGCAAGAATTCTGAGAGGGGGGAAAAGGCGTCAAGTTTTAATACAACAAATCTTATATCTCACTTGAAAGGGTATCATTGCGGCGAAGCTGTATTAAAGGAACATGAAGCGGCCACGGCTGCAGCTACTAGCTTTAAGCCTAAAACACGGACTGTCGATGTCCCCATTCAGCTGGCATTTGAACATTGTAAACAGTTTTCCAGAGACAGCGAAAAGGCTAAAGCCATAAACGGCAAAGTAATGAATTGGCGGAATACGGAATAGGCAAATGCTAGGGGCGCCACTCATCCATAGGGGCGCCCAAATGTATTACTGATACTATTTTATTAATATTAATTTGAAATATTACCAAGTAAAGCGCAAAAAAACGTAACTAAGTCCCCCGCCTCTTCCCGGTCCGCCTCATCAATCTCCCCCCGCAGATCTACTTGAAGTGCGTCAGAAATACAACGCGCGATCAGTTTATCGTTAGGGGAATTTGTTGTGTCGCGTCGCCTCTCGCCGCATCCAGCGCAGACAGGATTGCTTTCATTTTTTAGGGTGCTTGGCCGCTCGCTCCAGGTGTAGACACGGTGTAAGTTGCCTGATTATTTATGACGGATGGTCGAATTGTAGTGTCAAAAAAGACAGAAGCCCTCTGATGCAGGGAAGATAAGGGATACACTGCTCTTCTTACTTAGTATTTGTGTTTTGTTTATCTAAAAATTCTTAAATCAAGGTGCATTTACTAGATAAGTAAAATGACAGAAGATATTTGTCTTGTTTACTTGAAAATAAAATCAAAATGAAGTGAGTTTTTGCTTAAAACAAGCAAAATTATCTGCCAATGGAGTGAGAAAAATAATCTTGTTCTTTATTGAAATCTTGTTTCAGTCCCAAACAGAAATAAGAGTATTTTTCTCACCCCATTGGCAGATAATTTAGCTTGTTTTAAGCAAAAACTCACTTCATTTTTGATTTTATTTTCAAGTAAACAAGAAAAATGTCTTATGTCATTTTACTTATCTAGTAAATGCACCTTGATTTAAGAATTTTTAGATATTTGGACTGGAAACATGAAAAATATTCTTGTTAAAATAAGAAGAGCATTTTTTGCAGTGTAAAGACAGAAGTAAAGTGATGTAGGCAAATTAATGAACAGTTTATTTAATTTCATAGTAGTAAAATACTAATGTTTGCTAATTAATTCCAGTTATTTTTACCTTAAACTTTATGCAAGCAGCTGTTCTGGGTTCTCCAGATGCCACAGCCAGTGTGATTTTGTACAAAATAAGTAATATAAAAATATTAAACGCATGTAATATCACTTTTTTAATAGCCTAATGTTTTAACTCTGCAGTTGTGCAGTTTTAAGGGGGTGTATATCAATTTTAAAATGTATTTGCCCAAATTAGTAATGATATTTATATACAGGTTTATTTAAAATAGCAACATTTTATGTAAAATTCACATTAAATATCTACATTTCTGTTTAATTCCTGGTGAAAACATGAATGCTTATAGTTTAGTGGAATATTGCTGCCATCTACTGGAAAACAAATACTTTTGCTAGTTCTCAATAAATAGTTTGTGCATGAATGCTAGATGCACTCTTGCTCTTTGTGTTTAGGCTGTAATGTGGCATAGGTGCAATTTTTGTATAGTTTGACTATCATCAGCCTTAAAAAATAAAAAATAAAAATAATAATAATAATAATATCATGAACATAATGACGGGGTAGAATGGACTGGACATCATATAAAACAACAACAATAAATATAAAAATAAAACATCAATGCTTTACAAAAATTAAACAGTACGAGTGTTTCCAAAGACTGATAACGTGTAGTGCTAAACCTTGACACAAGGGGCACCAAGTAAAATCTTGCCTAGGCCAGCAAATTGGTCAGGGCCGGCCCTGACTGTCCTTGATGTAAAATCTTAAAGGGGTCACGAACTGGATTTTTTTATCGTTTTATACTGTTGTCAGAGGTCAACTTATTACGTTTGTTTGGTTTTTACATTCAAAAACATCATAATGAATAAGTAACAGGCTATTTTCTACCCTCGTTTTGAGGCTCTCTCAAGAAACGCTCGGTTTTTATGGGCGTGCCGCACTGAAGACTTGGAAGTAAACGCCCACTGCTATGATTGGATAAGATTTGCATATTATAATGAGCTTCAGCTCCCCGTCAGTACATGTGAGGAATTGTTTTGAAAACTTCCAGTTTTGAGAAACGGCAACCGTAATGATTCGCCCACAGGGCTCGTCTTTATCAAACAAACACAATGATTTCTCTCTCATCCACCCGCGGTTGATTGGAATGTTCTTTTTTATTACTTGTCCCGCCCGATCGCTGGATATAACCGCAAATCACTAACACACACACACACACACACACACACACACGCAAGCCAAGTACGTGCATCAGCAAAACTTCACTGCAGACAAATCAGCATGATCAAAACTTCAACGATTGTATTTTTTTTATTCAAATATCAAGTCAAGAGAGTGAACAACGCACATCAAGAAACATTTTTTTATTTCACTATTTAAGATAGCCCATCTGTGATACGTTTTGGTAGCCCGACTGGAAAACCCGTCGGGCTAGAGATTTTGCGAGCCCTGGACCATACATGTTCTAGTCTGATCCCGAATCGCAGGACAATGAACCAACTAGGGCTGCAACACATATGCATAATAACTTGCATATAGGTAGGTGTATATAGGTAGTTTACATGATTAAAGTAACATTAAAGTGAAGATATGCCTCTAGTTTTAATCATTTAAACATGTCTTTAAAGTTTGGGCAAAAACTTCTGGCAGCTTTAGTCGTTGTTTATGCACATGTATATCTTGAAAATAGACGACTAGTTATTAGGGATGCCACAATTCTCAATATAATATTGAACCGTTCGGTACGGCATTCACGGTTCAATACGCGCTTGTGAATTGCAGTTTTTTCGGTTTCGCATTTAATTAATTATTTTTCTACAAATTCTATCATTTGCCTCCATCCCAATACTGAACAACGCGACATACATTCACATCACAGGTCAGTGGTAGAGTTATACTCACGGAACACTAGAGTTATTCACAATCATGAAAGTTCATTATTTGCATGCGTTTTAAAGCCTTGCCGGTTTCATTCGCGTGGGCGCTTTTAACATGCGCTTTTCAGAGCGGGCGCACTACAGGCCTGTCAAACACGTGATTACTGGACTAAGTATTCGTCTTACTGCGCTAATACTGTCAAATACACACAAGGTTAACATAAACACAGTCGGTTATGTCTAAAGTGAAAGTAAAATCGCAATTGTGTCTGTATATTAGATGCACGCAGATCTTAAATTGACAACAGGGCAGTGAACACGCGATCCTTAAAGGGACAGTTCACCTATAAAATAATGTCTTTATTTACTCACTCTAATATTGTTCCAAACCTGTATTCATTTCTCGATGACAGAATTTAAATTTTTGAGTGAAATATCCCTTTAATGTTAATACAACAACAAAAGACAAAGAGAAAATCACTCATTGCTCTTGACTGAAAAACTACAGTAGCTAAGAATCAATGTATATTTTATAGTGAAGTCTATGTAGTGTTTTATTTTTACATTCATTATTTCAATTTCATACTTAAATGCTGCTGTACAGCTCTGAGCTGCCAGTGTAAATCTTTATATTTATTATATATTATCCAATACACTAGGAATGTGTACAAGGGTTTTTTTAAGTAAAGTTTTAAGTTTAAGTAAGGTTTTTCAATTCTTTTAAGTAAAATAAAGAAAGAGTATTGCAATAAATTTTTTTTTCTTTTTTCTCCTTAACCTCTTGCTGTTCCTGTCGCCTAAGAAAAGAATAACAAAAAATGTATGTGACAAGCCATCAGAACCGAACCGAAAACCGTGGTTAAAAACCGAGGTATGTATTGAACCGTGGACTAACTGTATTGTTGCATCCCTACTAGTTATATATTAACACTATGCTGAAAGCTCCTGTATGTGAACCTTTTGCAGATAAATACAAGTGCATTTTCGTTTACTCTTGACACAAATCAATAAGTAAATCATACTCAACTATTATAGTAAACATTATAGTAAACAACATTTCCTAATTAGGCCTACTCTGTATACATTTTATGATGAATGAATAGTCTCATTAGATATACATAATGTTTAAAATGCTTCTTGTGTTCATATATTTCATTATAAAATGGCTTAAGTACACTACCCTTCCTGAAATACAATTAATATTGTCATCATTCATTGATTTCATGTTAAAATAATATACAAATTCACTACCCTCTTTGAAATACAATAATCAGAAAAAAAAGAATCATCAGATGAATCCGGAAAAATAATTGTTAGATTAGTCGGCTAATCGAAAAAATTATCGCTAGATTAGTCGACAGAAAAAATAATCGTTAGTTGCAGCTCTAGAACCAACAACAGCTCAAATACAAAGGATACACTCTTAACATTGAAATCCAAAGGAAGCTTATTAAAGGGTTAGTTCACCCAAACCCTAAATAACGACTTACATAGTGATGACGATTTCAAAACAAAGCATCATGAAGCTTCGAAGCGTTATGAATCACTGAGCCGAATGATGATTCGGATCGTGTGTCAAACCGCCAAACTGCTGAAATTTGGCGATTCAAACCGCTGAATCGACTCAGTGATTCATAACGCTTCGAAGCTTCATGAAGCTTTGTTTTGAAATCGTCGTCACTATGTAAGTCGTTATGTGAGTCGGTGGGCGGCATTCAGAGATGTATAGTAACGAAGTAGAACTACTTCACTACTGTACTTAAGTACTAAAAGGCAGTATCTGTACTTTACTAGAGTATTATTTTTTTCTCCTACTTCCACTTTTACTTCAGTACATATTTTCGATGAGTTTAACACTTTTACTCCGATATTTTTTTTTGTGCTGCATCGTTACTCGCTACAATTATAAAAATGTTACGAATCATTCCATTCCAAACCCACATTACCGCGTATGAGAGAGAGAGAGAGCGCGCGAGAGTGCGAGAGAGAGAGAGCGCGCGAGAGCCCCGCGTGCGCGCACATTCACTGTCTTTAAAACAACACGAGCGTCTTGCGCTCAAATTGCTCTTTATTTGTTTACATAGTTAATGTGCACTGTGAAGTAACATATACAAACAATGAACAGCTGTATTTTTATTAACTAAGATTAACAAAGATTAATAAATACAGTAACAAATGTATTGATCATGGTTAGTTCATGTTAGTTATTAGTCTAATACATTAACTAATGTAATGTTAACAAATCAAACCATATTGTAAAGTGTTACAAACAAATCATTTACTCAGAACACCTCTTGAAATGAGAATATAAGTGTGCTTACCCCATTTTTTTATAGTAAGAGTGGTTAGTAAGATTTAATCTTAATGAACTACAGTATTTTCAGGTTATTTATATGACAATATGTAGAAAAATTACCTACCAACATTGTGATTGTCCTTTAGGTTAATCATTTGAAATAATAAAAACAATATGATGTTCAAACTTTTGACTACTTTCTTTAATAACTACATAACACAATACTTGTACTTTTACTTTCAGTACTTGAGTAGTACATTTTAAAATAAACTACTTGCAATACTTAAGTACAAAAAATGTTGAATACTTTAGTACTTCTACTTTAGTGTGGTGCTTAAAGAGCACTTCAACTTCGCCGATAGTTTTTTCCCAGCATTATTTACAGACAGGCGTCCACAGGCAGCTCTGTGTTGCTGGAGACGCTTTAGTTCATGGAAAACGCAATTGCTGAATGTCTCGTCTATGAAACGGCTTGTCATTGTGTTTAGGGATTAGCAAATAGCTCAGTTGTAGGCTATTCGTATGCATATGGTAGCTGTTTCGAACACTGGTCATAGGATTAAGTAATGCCGACGTTGTTCCGTGGGAGTTTTATTCAGCGTCCACCTGGCTGAGGTTTAGACGCGCGTGTGTGTGTGTGTCTCCAGTGTTTCCCACACATATCACATGTGCGCCACATATTGCATCTTTTGGCAGCCGCCAAAGCGAATTTTTATCCCGCTAAAGCCTTATTTGATCGGTGAGTGATGAGACTGACTGCTGCGCTTGTGACAGGTCGCATGTGTTGCTGAGAGAACGAGCAGAGAGCGCGCCCTCTCACCGTCTTCAAACTGTCTTGCTCTGCCTCCCTCGCGCATATCAATCAAAATCAATTGAGAATTGACACGATGGTAAAAGGTCGGAAGACCGAAGTTTCACGTGGAGCATTGGGAGATTTTTTCCTGAATTACCGCTGGTGTTGCTCTACAAGAGATTAGGTTAAGTGCACCTAAGCTTTAAACGACTAGGTTGTAAATAGTTTTAAAATGAAGTATAGTACAGTCAGTGTGCACTTTATTATGCTGCTTGCTTGTTGCTACTGTGTGCAATAGTGTAATTATTTTATTTATGCTTAGATATTTATTTTCAGCACTGAACTCTTTTTTTTCTTGTTCTACCTCACCTGTTTTAACTATTTGTTAAATATATTTTTTTTACTACAATAAATGTTCCTTTTTTAAATTGAGACTTGTAACACAGAGACAGAGCGACACGCGTCATAATCTGAAGACCACGCCCAATGGGGGGAGGGGGGGCAATCGAACGCTCTCCATTGACTTTGCATTGCGTGAAGCTGCCTTCTTGTCTTTTCGGACTTACAACAAAAAACAGAACAATGTCTAAAAGCGGATATGTGACAAAATGTACAGCAAACAAGCTAAACAAAACCCACAACCAAAAACCCAGAAGTTTTTATAAGCTGTTGACCCAAAAAACAAGCGTTTAAGGACAAAAAAGTGGTTTCAGGCCATTGAGACAGAACGCAATGGGTTATATTACACTGAGAACTACGGCGACTAGAGGGGAAAGTAATCAGCGACAGGAAATAACATATATAAAACTGACATTTGGATATTTGACTTAAAAGTGACAAAATGTTTACTGCACACATACTGAGACACACTGAGTGTCAGGATCCCAAAATTGACCCATTCTTCAGCTGAAGCGTCACGTTTTACTGCCTTTATCCACTTTTGTCTCCTTAAACTCTCGTTTTTTGGGTCGACAGCTTATAAAAACGTATTTCTGTGTTTTTTAGCTTGTTTGCTGTACACTTTGTCACATATAAGCTTTTAGACATTGTTCTGTTTTTTGTTATAAGTCAGAAATGACAAGGATGCAGCCTCACAAGGACAAGGATGCAGGGATTGTTTCCCCCCCTGGTGTGGGCGTGGCCTAAATACGCTCTGTCTCTATTGTTATCATCATGATCATTGTGTCATTTTGATGATGTAAATTGAAGGAGCAAAAGCAGTATCGGCTCCAAATATTGGCTCAAGAAAATCGGCAGCCGGTATCGGTTATCGGCTAAGGCGGATGAAAAAAAAATTGTTATCGGCACTAAAAAATTCATATCGGTCGATCCGCATTTGATACAGCAAAAGATATTAAGATTGAGAAAAGCATTCTTCAAAAATATCACTCATTTCTGTAGAGCTGGACATTTGAATAAGGATCTGAGTTCAGCTTTGAGAATAAAACCAACCTGTTTGTTCCTCAGTTTCTTCAAGTTTCACTCTCAAAGTTCCTTCAATCTTCACGTCTTCAGTCTCCTCTTTAATAAACGCCATCTTTATAATTGTTTCACCAGGAGTTTTCTGTGTGTTTGTCCTGTTTAAGATGAGAATAATTAACAGGAAGAAAAACACATACAAATAAATCTCTAGGTGCGTCTTAATCAGCTTTAGGCAGTGAGTTATAGGCCTTAAATGACGACAAATCCCTTAAAAATAGGCCCTTTTCACATGACGTCACACATGGTTACTTATGAAGTTCCCTTCTACATCTGCCAGAAATACGTCTAGATGTTGTACAGCGACTTTCAGACAAAATTTCACTCACAACACGTTCTAAACTTGATAAAGGATACAAATTGTACATTGAACAGTACCCGTTTGATTATAAAAATAAGCGTTTTTAGGGCCTATTAGTGCTACAAATTAATTAAAGGACACAAACTACATACACATCATATTTAGGTATTATTTTTATGTTACATTTAATGATGAATGAATAAACAATTGATTACGCTTTCATGAAAGTAAACATTTGCAATTGGTAAACTTTAATGACGCCCGTGGGATGTGCATGTGACGTCAGCGTGCTCTGTTCAGGTGAATCATTTGGTGAATCGATTCAAATGACTCGGAGTTTCAAATTGCTCAGCTTCTCCCATCACTACTAACCAGTGCCTGAATTCGTGTGTACGATGCACTGATTAAGATATAAATAGCGAAACGAGACGCACCCTTTCTGTTACTCACGTGCGGAAGAGCTTTACGCACAAACATATCGCTCTTTAGTATTAGATAAAGCATTGCAATGTTACATTCAATAATAAGTAGTTCGTTTTGCAGCTATTGTAAAAACTAGGGGATTACCTGGACGGTTCGCATCGAATTAAACATTTAAAACGCTTAAAAACACAAACCTTTCTTCAGCAGAATCACAACAGACGCGGGAGCGCGACGCAACCGTGTGACGTCATACCCCCGTACAAAATAAAAGTTCACAATGTTCACAACTTCACATGCTAAAATCGCTAAAACATACAAATAATTAAACTGTGAGATCATTCATTTAAACTCTAAATGTATACCATTGGCAAGGAAACGTTTTTTTAACAAAACCAAGCTTTTTTTATTTCATTTTTGTTTGATGCATTTATTTAAAAAATGTTTTAAAACTATTTTAATATTATACTATAATGAATCCTTTATTGGAGTCACTAAAATAGGGATTATATGTTTTTAAAAAAATAGTTAAGACATATACAGTAGTGCATTTCTATGCACTATTGTGATTTTGGACAGCAAGAGTGTGGACGGAACTTTTATTATGGTGTGTGACGTCACAAGGCTGCGTCGCGCTCCTGCATCCGTTGTGCTTCGACTGAAGAAAGGTTTGTGTGCATTTCACCCGTTTAAGTCGATGGAAACCGTTCAAGCAATGAGAAATTAGTTTATTGACTATTGAATGTAACATTTTAATGCTTTATCTAACTTTAATACAGGTTTTTTTTGTGAATAAAGCATCCACTGGCGAGAAACAGTAAACTTTTCCCTCGTTCATCATAAACACGAGTTCAGTCTCAAACAAACCTGTTATCTTTACAAATTGTGCATTATAATTTATAAATTAAATACAAAATGTAGATCATACATGTTTAGATAGGAATATAGTACATTTTGGGTTCTTTTATTCATTTGAAGTGCTAGTTTTGAGTGTATCTCTTATTGCACCCAAATATTGTTCTTTCTTTTAATTATTCTCATCTTAAACACAGAAAAACTCCTGGTGAAGTGACTGAGATCCACGTGACACACTATTATAAAGATGGCTTTTATTAAAGAGGAGACTGAAGACATAAAGATGGAGTTTGTTAAAGAGGAGAGTGAAGACACAAAGATGGAGTTTGTTAAAGAGGAGACTGGAGAACTGAAGATTGAAAATGTATTCACTTTGAAACATGAAGAGACCGAGGCACAAACAGGTTGGTTTAATTTGATCCTAAACAAAATCATTAATCAACATTATGAATAGAGAACAATGATATATTCATCCTCCTACTAACATTTTAACACGTTAAGAATGTACTGATGCCACTTTTTCTGATGCCAATACTTTGCAGATACCTTTATAAACCAAAAGAATATGAATCATGTTAGTTGGCTTAATATGTTTAGCAAATATATATTTCCTTCAGTTATTTTCATGCTTAATCCTGCTAAAATATACTGTAGAATCTTCTGTTACGTTCACTGATCATCATATGTTCAGGGATCAATGCTAGATTGGTTCAAATGTTTCGATACCTATGAAATAATTTTAACTCTCTATTCCAATTTTGATACTACAACAAAAGGTTACTAGCCTAGTTAATGTAAATATAACCGTATTAAAGGTACCATGTCACTTTATGAGTTTTTCAAACATTAATGAGTTCCCCTAGCCTGTATATGGTCCCCCAGTGGCTAGACATTTCGATAGGTGTAAATCTGGGTGTCCTGCTCTGCATCTGAGAAAATGAAAGCTCAGATGGGCCGATCTGGAATCTTCTCTATATGTCGTCATACGGGGAAAGGTTACCTTCCCTTTCTCTGCTTTTCCCGCCCAGAGAATATGGCCCGCCCGTGCGATGTTGGTTTTTCCTCGACCTCGAGAGACACCGGGGCTTTCAAACGAGCGAGGCATAGCAGTTGCTCAGTGTTTGGATGCACAAATGAACACAAAAGTCTTTATTCGGTTCCTTCATCCAATCCTCTGAAGGACCAGTGGGTTAATTTTATCTTCTCTGGAAATGCGCCGACACAACTTCCCAAACTTTTGTATGTCTGCGCCAACCATTTCACCGACGACTGTTTCCTCAACTTGGGCCAGTTCAGAGTTGGCCTTGCTGAACGTCTGAAAATAATATCTGGATCAGTACCAACTCTCCTTGGATATGCTAAAAACCTCGGACAAGTAAGTCAACTAGCGTTATTTAATTTGGATGCTTTACTGTATATGGTTAGCTAGCTTGTTTCCCTAATGCTGCGTTCACACCGAACCCGGATAGAGTGTCTGGAGCGAGGGATTTCCATGTTACGTCAATGTTAAGACGCCTTTAGCGTAAACACGCCTGCTGCACGATAGACGCCTTTAGCGTAAACACGCCTGCGGCACGTTAGACGCCCTTTAGCGTAAACACGCCTGCGGCACGATAGACGCCTTTAGCGTAAACACGTCTGCGACACGATAGACGCCCTTTAGCGTAAACACGTCTGTGGCACGATAGACGCCCTTTAGCGTAAACACGCCTGCCACACGATAGACGCCTTTAGCGTAAACACGTCTGCGACACGTTAGACGCCTTTAGCGTAAACACGCCTGCGGCACGATAGACGCCCTTTAGCGTAAACACGTCTGCGGCACGATAGACGCCCTTTAGCGTAAACACGTCTGCGGCACGATAGACGCCCTTTAGCGTAAACACGCCTGCCACACGATAGACGCCTTTAGCGTAAACACGTCTGCGACACGTTAGACGCCTTTAGCGTAAACACGCCTGCGGCACGATAGACGCCCTTTAGCGTAAACACGTCTGCGGCACGATAGACGCCCTTTAGCGTAAACACGTCTGCGGCACGATAGACGCCCTTTAGCGTAAACACGCCTGCGGCACGATAGATGCCTTTAGCGTAAACACGTCTGTGGCACGATAGACGCCCTTTAGCGTAAACACGCCTGCCACACGATAGACGCCTTTAGCGTAAACACGTCTGCGACACGTTAGACGCCTTTAGCGTAAACACGCCTGCGGCACGATAGACGCCTTTAGCGTTAACACGTCTGCGGCACGATAGACGCCTTTAGCGTAAACACGCCTGCGGCACGATAGACGCCTTTAGCGTAAACACGTCTGCGGCACGATAGACGCCTTTTGCGTAAACACGTCTGCGACACGATAGACGCCCTTTAGCGTAAACACGTCTGTGGCACGATAGACGCCCTTTAGCGTAAACACGCCTGCCACACGATAGACGCCTTTAGCGTAAACACGTCTGCGACACGTTAGACGCCTTTAGCGTAAACACGCCTGCGGCACGATAGACGCCTTTAGCGTAAACACGCCTGCGGCACGATAGACGCCTTTAGCGTAAACACGCCTGCGGCACGATAGACGCCTTTAGCGTAAACACGCCTGCGACACGATAGACGCCTTTAGCGTAAACACGTCTGTGGCACGATAGACGCCTTTAGCGTAAACACGCCTGCGGCACGATAGACGCCTTTAGCGTAAACACGTCTGCGGCACGATAGACGCCTTTAGCGTAAACACGCCTGCGGCACGATAGGCGCCTTTAGCGGAAACACGCCTGCGGCACGATAGACGCCTTTAGCGTAAACACGCCTGCTGCACGATAGACGCCTTTAGCGTAAACACGTCTGTGGCACGATAGACACCTTTAGCGTAAACACCCCTGCGACACGATAGACGCCTTTAGCGTAAACACGTCTGTGGCACGATAGACGCCTTTAGCGTAAACACGCCTGCGGCACGATAGACGCCTTTAGCGTAAACACGTCTGCGGCACGATAGACGCCTTAAGCGTAAACACGCCTGCGGCACGATAGACGCCTTTAGCGTAAACACGTCTGCGGCACGATAGACGCCTTTAGCGTAAACACGCCTGCGGCATGATAGACGCCTTTAGCGTAAACACGCCTGCGGCACGATAGACGCCTTTAGCGTAAACACGTCTGCGGCACGATAGACGCCTTTAGCGTAAACACGCCTGCGGCACGATAGACGCCTTTAGCGTAAACACGCCTGCGGCACGATAGACGCCTTTAGCGTAAACACGCCTGCGGCACGATAGACGCCCTTTAGCGTAAACACGCCTGCCACACGATAGACGCCTTTAGCGTAAACACGTCTGCGACACGATAGACGCCTTTAGCGTAAACACGTCTGCGGCACGATAGACGCCTTTAGCGTAAACACGCCTGCGGCACGATAGACGCCTTTAGCGTAAACACGTCTGCGACACGATAGACGCCTTTAGCGTAAACACGCCTGCGACACGATAGACGCCTTTAGCGTAAACACGCCTGCGGCACGATAGACGCCTTTAGCGTAAACACGTCTGCGACACGATAGACGCCTTTAGCGTAAACACGCCTGCGGCACGATAGACGCCTTTAGCGTTAACACGTCTGCGACACGATAGACGCCTTTAGCGTAAACACGCCTGCGGCACGATAGACGCCTTTAGCGTAAACACGCCTGCGGCACGATAGACGCCTTTAGCGTAAACACGTCTGCGACACGATAGACGCCTTTAGCGTAAACACGCCTGCGGCACGATAGACGCCTTTAGCGTTAACACGTCTGCGACACGATAGACGCCTTTAGCGCAGTGCAATGGATGCAATTTCGCCTCATTTGTGCATCCGTGTGATTTTATTTGGTGCTTTTTGTCTATTCACGCGTTTGAAGCTAATTCACGCCTGGCGCCAGAGTTAAAAAAACTGAACTTTGCCGTCTGTTCACGTCGCATTAACCAATCAGGAGCCTGCTTGTGATAAACTCGATACTCGCTCCGGGACAACGGTCATCAAACCGCCTAGCACCCTTTCGCCTCGAACGCGCGTCTATTTAGCTTCAAAAATTTGAATTATACACGTGAATGGATTCAAAATGTTCAAGCGTCCAACTAGACGCGGATTTGACGTCCATTTGCATTCGGTGTGAACGCAGCAGTTGAATGTGGCTAACAGCCCAGTTTCTGTCGCGAATGTAAGGGTAGATAGTAGGGAGTATGTGTGTGAATACACACACTGTAACGCGAGGGTTGTACTCTTCGTTATTTGGATAACTGTAATATGATTTTATCAATTAATTCATTCAAGTATGAATGTTATGCACTAAACATGCTTATCTTCTTGCACTTGGAATATAATTTGGCCGTGTTGTCTCTTCACAGGCCAGCACATCAAGCCCTTACATTCATCTGCCTCTCTCAAGGGATGTTGCCTGCCAGACAGACCGCCTGCCAAAACGTACTGTAGGCACACAGCTTTCCGCAAAGACCCTGGGGCCCCACTTCAGAAGTGAAGGTATGTACGTGCCACCTTCGGTACATTACTTTTAGAAGTAGTTAGTAAGTATTCTGTCATTTCTCTTTGCTATGTGTTGTTTCATTAGACTTGCCTTAGTAAAATGAACTTTGGCCGCAGGTGTCCAGGCAACTGTGTCCTGCAAAGATTTCAGTGTTGGGACGGTGTCACCGACACCTTTAAAAAGACCTCGTCTAGAGCCCGAAGAATGCGAGGAGGAAGATCCATTGGAGAGCAGCTCTTCAGTGGAAGCTTCAGACGGACAGGATTCCTCTTATGATCCTGCCGACTCCATCACATCATCGTTAGACGACTCAATAAAGTCGTAAGTTACTGAGTGTGAAAATATATGTGTGGCTCGTGGCGCCGTTTGATTGGTTAATGGGCCATAAAGAGCGGTTACGCTCCGTGCGGATGAATCGTGTGTGTTTCGAAGACTATTGAAGAGAACTTATGCGACACAGAAAGGATAAGGATGCGCAGTCTCATGAATAATTAAACGAGGCCTCTTCTCATAGGATAAGGACATGCAATCTCATGAATAATTAAGCCCGGCCTCTTCTCATAGGATAAGGACATGCAATCGCATGAATAATAAAGCGAGGCCTCTTCTCATAGGATAAGGACACGCAGTCTCATGAATAATTAAGCCAGGCCTCTTCTCATAGGATAAGGACGCGCAGTCTCATGAATAATTAAGCCAGGCCTCTTCTCATAGGATAAGGACACGCAATCGCATGAATAATTAAGCCAGGCCTCTTCTCATAGGATAAGGACGCGCAGTCTCATGAATAATTAAGCCAGGCCTCTTCTCATAGGATAAGGGTCCGGTTGGATAAAGTGCTTAGACTAGTCTTAAAAGTTAGTCGTCTATTATTTTTCTTCAAGATTGTTCTAAATTTTTTAAAGTCAGTTACATTAAAAGTTAAATTGGTCTAATTTGAATCAGAAAAGTTAGACTGATTACCTCTTGACTAATTGCTAGTGTGTCAAATTAGTTCTTAAGACATAGTCTAAACATAATGGCTAAGTTTACGCAGGATAAGGACACGCAGTCTCATGAATAATTAAAGGACAACTCCGGTAAAAAATAAACCTAGGGGTAATTAACACATGGTTACCGAGTAGATCGTTCTCTGGGATGCGTTTTCATGAAAATCGAATGTAAAGAGTTTTATCTTTAAAAACAGATTAGCTTTTAACGCTAGTATATGGGGCACAGAATAAGTCAAATTAAATTAACACGGTAGCATAATGAGGGTCCCTACATGCAAACCGAAGCATTGAGAAGTGTACAAACAGTTTAATAAGAAGATACTTTATAAAGACTGTACATTACGCGTATACAGACAGGAGCCATCTTGGAAAACAGTCTCAACAAGAGATATACCGCTTCTGTGTTTTTGAAAAAAATATGTTTAATATTACAGTAATAGTAAACCTCTTTAATATTAGTCTAGTCTATTAAATACCGTTGCTGTTTGAGAGCGCGCGCTGAAGCTGGAGAGAATGAACAAACAACCATAAACTGAAGCGCTTAGAAGGTTAATTAACAACTAAACGCATCATATATGAGAACAATCAGATATTTATACAAAATAAATATAATATTACAACTTATATTAGCACAAAATCACGCATAGGTGAAGGCCTATAACTCCTGTGGATGCTCTTCCCCTGTTGGAGAGCGCACATTGAAACTGAAGATGATCACCTGGGCTGCGTTCAGCCACAATAAAACGTTGCAAAAAGTTTTTTAAACGGAAATGGTGCTGCGTTGAACACCCTGTTGTGATGACGCAAGAGTTGCAACTATGGCAGCTGAGAAGGCCATTCTTTGTGTTCTTTTTGAGGAATTTTCGGAGCCTGACGAAATCGATATAAATACGCGTTTAATATTGCAAAATACATGCAATCACTGCCCTTGCCATCCAGAATAAAAGACAACATCCCAATCCCATTTAATGAACCTTTTTTATCTCCTGGTAATCAATTCTAATTTTATTTTATTTCTAGTTCTTACTTTTTTAATAGCTTGTATTTTCTTTCTCATTTTTATGTAAAGCACTTAATTACCATATATGAAATTTGCCTTGCAATGAAGCTAAAAATATAAATAAATACATCATGTTGTCATATATATATATATATATATATATATATATATATATATATATATAAAATAATATATATATATATATATATATAAAATACTATATATATTATATATTATATTGTACTGTAGCCTATAATTATTTTTTTACGACAATCATGTCCTCTAATATCTTCAATTGTTGTGTATACTGAGCTGCAGCGGACACCTTTGTAAACATCTTTACTTGGACCCATTGTGTGAGCTGTCTCTTTAATACCGCGTGGTTTATATACATGTTGCTGCTGATTGGACTGACATTTTTGACACACCCACCAAACGAGAGAAAACGCATCTCAAACCTGTTGCACACCGTTTCCAGGAAACATGACGTTCAACCGGAAACCGTAGCAAAACGTTGCGCACCGGTTTGAGCTTTGAACGTGCCCCAGTACAATGAAGCACTGCGGGTTATTGACTTAACGAAACACATCCTATATGACATTAATCAGATGTTTATACTACAAAAACGTAATATTACGACTTACATATGCTTAAAATGACGCGAATGCACAAGCAAACTTGACTGTGCTGGTCAGAATGCGTTGTTGACGCTTCCCACAACAGCGCGCTGAAACACAACAACTAACATCAAAAATAATCATTTATCGGCCGATAACGATATGTTGCTGATATATCGTGCATCCCTACTCATGAATAATTAAGCGAGGCCTCTTCTCATAGGATAAGGACACACAGTCTCATGATTAATTAACCAGGCCTCTTCTCATAGAATAAGGACGCGCAGTCTCATGAATAATTAAGGCCGGCCTCTTATAGGATAAGGACACGTAGTCTCGTGAATAATTAAGCAAGGCCTCTTCTCATAGGAAAAGGACACGTAGTCTCGTGAATAATTAAGCAAGGCCTCTTCTCATAGGACAAGGACACGTAGTCTCGTGAATAATTAAGCAAGGCCTCTTCTCATAGGATAAGGACACGTAGTCTCGTGAATAATTAAGCAAGGCCTCTTCTCATAGGATAAGGACACGCAGTCTCGTGAATAATTAAGCGAGGCCTCATATAGGATAAGGACACGTAGTCTCATGAATAATTAAGCAAGGCCTCTTCTCATAGGATAAGGACACGCAGTCTCGTGAATAATTAAGCAAGGCCTCTTCTCATAGGGTAACCCCCAATTTCCACCGGCTGCGTTACGGCTCCGTCACGGCGGCGGAGTCAATAGGTTTCCATTAAAGTCAATGAGTGTATTTCCACTGAATGCGTTACAGCTGCGTTCCGACTCCGGCGATCCGCAGCCCTCCACATCAAATACGCAGAGCTTCTATTTTTGCCGGATGCCGGAGCGCTCCGCAGCACTACAGGGCAGAGTACGCAGGACAGGAAGTCGAGTGACAAAACAGAACAGCCAGAAACAAAATAAAAGATCCGTTTAATTTTCAAAATAAAATACACCGCGCTCATATTTCCCTACACTACACCTTGAAAACGTCATAATGGGCGGAGACAGGCTTGTTTTAACCCCGTTGACACGATGGATGAAGAAATGCTGATTATTGAGGTACAGAATCAACCCATCATCTATGACCCCTTACATCCTTTTTATAAGGACAACATTAAAAAGGATGGAAAACTGTTCCTGGTTTGGTAGTTCTGTTTATAGAAACTACATATCGCGCGATCACACCAGAATTCGCGAGATTACATGAGGCCTCGTGACGTCAGCTGTCAGTCATGACCGCAGCCGTTCCGCAACAAATCCGAACCTGGTGGGTATTGACGGACGACGGAACACGGAGCTGTCACGCAGCGGAGCCGTTCCGCAGGCGTAACGCAGCCGGTGGAAATTGGGGGTTAGGACACACCATCTAATGAATAATTAAGCAAGGCCTCTTCTCATAGGGTAAGGACACGCCATCTCATGAATAATTAAGCAAGGCCTCTTCTCATAGGGTAAGGACACGCCATCTCATGAATAATTAACCAGGCCTCTTCTCATAGGATAAGGACACAGTCTCATGAATAATTAACCAGGGCTCTTCTCATAGGATCAAGACACGCAGTCTCATGAATAATTAAGCAAGGCCTCTTCTCATAGGATACGGACACGCAGACTCATGAATAATTAAGGAAGGCCTCTTCTTATAGGATAAGGACGTGCAGACTCATGAATAATTAAATTAGACACTAAGTCATCACATTCTGTGACATTGATCCAAAGATGAATTTAAACCCGAAAGTTGAATACAGAAAATTAACTACTTTTCTCCACCAATCAAAACGAATGGACATTTGAACATTGACTTCTATGATGCTCAACACTCATAACTCTTGTTAAAATCTCTGAAAATTGGGTTTAGGGTTTCACGACCCTTTATGAAATGTTCAATCTGTTTAACTCAAAATGAGTTTTCCTTTCTTTGTGGTTTGATATAGAGAAGAGCCATCCACTCCCACCCACCACAGCAACAAGTACATTATGTACGAGAGCTGCATCATGGAGTTGTTTAATGTATGTCCAGTCTGCACGGGGGCTTGTGACGTGAGGACCCAAAGGCTGGGGACGTTCCTGTCTGTGAATCAGCAGTGCCCCCATTGCTCATTTAGCAGACACTGGAATAGCCAGCCTATCCTTGGGAGTACACCTGCTGGAAATCTGCACCTTTCTGCCGCCATGTACCTGAGTGGGGTATCTTTCAGACAAATCGAAAAGGTAAATGATGTGCAACTTGACTGTGAATTACTTCAATTTGGATCAAATTACGTATTATATAAAAATGTATTATTTATCCCCCCACACCAACAGGTCTTCAAGGCAATGAACCTACAGTTGTTTCAGTATGAAACATATCGCCGCCATGCCAGAGCTTTCATTGAACCGGCAGTTATTCACCACTGGAAAGTCACACAGGATGTGAATCTGCAGCGGCTGAGTCAGGTGGAAAAAGTGACACTTGGTGGTGAAATGAGAACTAACTGTCCAGGTATTGATATTTTACTGAAATAATAGTGTAGTTTACACAGG
The DNA here is from genome assembly GCA_033150135.1 of Gobio occitaniae. Classification (NCBI taxonomy): domain Eukaryota; kingdom Metazoa; phylum Chordata; class Actinopteri; order Cypriniformes; family Gobionidae; genus Gobio; species Gobio occitaniae. The sequence goes on along the minus strand of JARQWZ010002146.1, from coordinate 175,950 downwards.
GGTTAAATATTGTTTGCAGTTAAAATGAGTGACCTAAATAAAATGCCACTAATGTCACTATTTGAACAAAAACAGGCCACCCTGCAAAGTATGGGAGTTATACAATGATGGATCTCCATACTAACACTGTTGTGGACATTCAGTTGGTTCAGGTGAGTTGTCAAAATGTGATTGGTTGTGATTTGAAAATCAAAGTCTATAATGCATTTACTATTAATATATTGTTTTTCTGTGTTAACAGAGAAACGAGGTTGGTGGTAGCTCCCACATGGAAAAAGAGGGCCTGACGAGGAGTCTGGCATTACTGGAGTCGCGTGGCGTCAACCTTGATTGCATTGTCACTGATCGCCATCCACAAGTGCAGAAGTTCCTCGGGGAGAGAAACATAACCCATTACTACGATGTCAGGCGCATGGCAAAAGGTATATTGACGTCCATAGTCCATTATACCATACAAAAGCCTTTTCCTTCCTTTGAGTTGTCAGTGATATCCTTTTGGTGAGAAGGACCTGATTTTAGATGTTTTTGAAGCTTGCGTAAAGACTTTGTTGGGGTAACAGCTTAGCACCCAGGACCAGTGGTAAAAAATGAAGACCACGAGTCAGGAGTTAGATTAACTAAAGAAAAATTTACTGAAGAATAGTTTGCAGTTTCATCAGCAGAAGCCAGCTTCAAGTCTCACAAGGAGTTCATAGGCTGCGCTCCCTCTAACAGTCTCCCCGCCTCCGCCTCTCGTATATACAATTTCTGAACAGTTATACTGTTTTCAAGGTCTAACCATGTCATTATTGCTATGGGTAATGATTCTGATTGGCTCAGAGTAAATGGACAGTCTTGGTAAATTTCCTCACATTGTCAGTTAATCAGATTCAAGTGTACAGATATCACTTGTTGACGCTTTCACCCCGGAATTAGGCACGTAATGACCTTCCAGATTCTGGAGCAGGCGCAAGCTTGCCCAGAACAACAAGCCCCTCATCTTTTAGGATGCCCGTAATCCACCTCCAATACTGATCTGTAACACCGAATACTGCGCACATACACAGATTCACAGTCTTTCCAAGGTTGGAGTTGGTGAGATCTGGTCCAAACCAGAGAAGGTTTTCCAAAACATATTGATAACGTGCTTTTCTCTCAGTGAGAGATACAAACAATAGTACAGACCATATTCATCTTGATTCTTTAGAGTTTCAGTAAAAGGAAATATAAAGAAATAAAATGAAAGACAAATCCATATTTCATCTCTGGAAGCCGGGCTAAATGAGCAATCACTGTTACTGCATTCCTGTCGAGTTCGGAGGCGTGTGATGCCTCTAAAATCCAAACACACGACAACATGTTGAAATCAAGTGTTTTTGCGAAACATCACACACCACCAGGACAGACCCTCAGTCACCACTCAGAGACCAAATACAAACTTTAGAAATTATAAAGGAAGAAACAATCATGGGTCCTATTGATATAAGCAAACTCATAACTGGAAAGAATCATTAAAATCATAATTATATAGGAGGATGAATATTGATTGAGGCTTTGATTATAAATTTAATTAGGATATATACAATTATATTGAAGTGGTAGTGGATTTCAGAATCCACCTTTCAACTTTTTCGTGCTTTGAAATTGATTATGAAATGCTACAATAGAGTAATCACTCAGTTTATGAGTATCTTAGCGAAGTGTAATGTATTTTGCTTTCATCGTAGGAATTTCAAAGAAACTTGAAGTAATCAGTAAGCAGAAAGACTGTGAGAAACTCAAGAAGTGGATTAAAAGCATCGTCGACCACATATACTGGACTGCGGCTGGCTCAACCTCCGGGCCAGAGAGAATTGCAAAGTGGACCACGATCCTGAACCATGTTCGAGATGTCCATACACATGAGGATCCTCTTTACCCCAAGTGCGAGCATGCGATCCGCAAGACAACTGACGAGAGTAAATGGCTCCAGGCTGGTATGTCATCAATATACAGGCTAAATGTCAAAACAAACAACTACACATAGTTACAGTGTTAATTTTGACAGCAAATTTTGATTTAGTTTTAGTCATAGTCTTTTGACTAAAATGCCATTTAGTTTTAGGGCGCTTTCACACCTACCTTGTTTGGTCGGACTTTTCAGTTTGGTCCGAATCAAAATTGCAGGTGTGAAACCTCCCCCTTACCATGGTCCGGACCAAACAGACGAAATTTGGTTCGACAAAAAGAGGCAGTCTCGGTCCGGATCAAACTGAACAAAGGTTCGGTTCGGTTCTAGTGTGAAAGCATTTTCTGTATGGTTCGTACTTTCAGACCATTAGTTCCTGTTTATGTTTAAATATTATGTTATTTTAAAATTTCATCTAGGCTACATTGATTATGAAAAGTGAAAAGATGCGCAATCTGTCAGAAGGTCAGAAATTATTTTGAAAGAAATTTTGAATGATTTTGCTTAGAAAGCCTTTCTTTAAAGGTCCCATGGCATGGCATTTTTCTATTATTTTATAATGTTTCCTGAGGTGTACTTATATTGTTAGTATGACTTTTACATCATAAAATGTCATAATTTAGAAATAATAGGCATTTTTTCTATACTGCTGTTTGCCCTGTGGCTGAATGCCCTGCTTCAAGAGGCGTGTCCGCTGTGAGACTTCAGTAAAAACGCCCACTGTTGTGATTGGCTGACATCTTTGCATTTTAAATGAGCGGAGGGGGCGTGGTTTAACGAGGCACGAGCAGGCACGAGCTGCTGCCAGAGAGACGGATGGACCTGAGTTCGCTTCACATCAGTTCTCAGCATGTCTGAACTGTTGTATTAACAGCATATACTTCAGGTTATTAGTCTATTTCTAGTCGGAGGGACTGTCACTCATGTCAGAAAGTTAGTAACTTTAGTAAATTATGGATCAGCGCTGACTGGAGACGCGAACCGTTTAGAACGATTCAGTCCGATTTGGTGAACTGACTCGGTTCACTAAAAAGAACTGGTTCAAAAGAAAGATCGTTCGCGAACCGGACATCACTAATGTACCAGAGATGGAGCTCAGCGATTGCTAACAAAGTTATTTATAGTAACTACTGAGTTATGAGAGCGCTGTCAGTCAGCGCGAGTTTATTGTGTTTGTATCTGAGAGTTCTGAATAAACACGAGTCCCAGTCACACAGAGTCCGTCTTCATCATCATTACCAACTTTGTAACACATGCAAAGTACCATTACAGCTGTCGAGATGAACGAGTTAAAAGTAAGTGTTGATAATAGCATTATTTTTAAAATAAAATAAAAGCGTCAGTGACGCGCGTTGAGTACACAGCGCAAACAAAGACACAACAGCAGTAATCGAATGTAATCCAGTTTATTGTGGGGAAAGCTAGCTAGCCTAGCCGGATACCCTCACGCTTACCCCCCTTCTGCTTAATCTCACGCCGCGTTTGGTGCCTCCGCTGTGAGCCAGATGCAGTACTGGGGGTCGGGGATGTTGAAGGCCGAGCTTCGGCGTGTGTGAGGTTTATCTCTAAAGATGTGCTGATGTTGAGCAGAAACTCATGACTGTATGCACATTTTAGAACCGATAGACGCGACGAGGACGTACAAAAACACTGACTCACAAGATAGAAAACACGAAAACACCGTTCTGTCGGGAGAGAGAGAGAGAAGCCGCTGCGTGTGCACGAATAATAAATAATTAGCTACACATCAGAAATCACTGATCACAGATCAGAAGGAACTGAAAAAGACTTCTGTTTTCATTTGTACATCCAAACACTGAGAAACTGCCAGCATTCACTCGTTCACAAGCAATGATGCAATGATCTCTCGAGCGTTTGCATGGGTGTGCCAGATTCTCTGGGCGGAGGAAAGGGAGGAAACCGTTCCTGCTTGGACGTCAAACCAGGAGACTTCAGGATTGGCTCGTCTGGCCTGTCATTTTCTCAAGGGCAGAGAGAGACAGCCAGAACTCGGGTTTACACCGATCAACATTTCTATCCACTTGGGGACAATATTCAGGCTAGGGGAACTCATATTAATGTTGAAAAACCTCATAAAATGAAAATTTCATGCCATGGGACCTTTAATGTGAATTTCGTTTTGTATAAATTGTATCTTATTTTTAATCAACGTTTAATCAGATAATTGCCTGGATTTAATAAATAAGAAGCAAATAGTCTAGCAGACAATAATCGCGGGAGAGATCACATGCTTTGCACATGAACTGGAGACCGAAACTCAGTAGCTACTTGTCTCACAAACATGAGAAATATGTGTATATAAAGCTTGAAATGTCCACTTTTAAACGTAACGAAAAGAAAATAGTCAAGCAATGCGCACTGTTCAATAGTGGCAACGATATGCGTCCGTTCATTCATTCTTGTCAAAGACGCTGACGTCAGACGCACGTCCGTTTACAAACCAATCAATGTCCAGATGCCGCTCACAGAGATGATGACGAGTGGACGCAAGTGTGTCATGTACAGCTCTTTAGTCCGCTCACATAATTGCAATGTGAAACCAAACCAAAACTAACCGAATGTATAAAATGTATCAAAACATGAACTTCGGTTCGGACCTTGGTGCGGACATTCAGGTGTGAAAACGCCCTTAGTCATATTTTAGTCACCTGAATTGTTTTTAGTTTTAGTCGACTAAATATCATAAGGTTTTAGTCGACTAATTCTACAGTAGTTTTAGTCTCCTTAAATCTAATGAGTTTAGTTCAGTTGTAATACATTAAGCATTTAAGCATTACATAACCGACTGTAACTTGAACTGACATTTTTACATAATTTTGTTTTTGACATTAAAATACAGGAAAGAGAGCACAATTCACTTTTTTGTTTGTTTTTTAAAAACATCTATATGGTTTTTATAACTCTGTATTTCAGTTTTAGTTAGTAGGCCATATAAGGTTAAGCTAAAGCTTCAAATAAGTTTGTTTATTTATTTTTTTAATTTCAGTTAACATTTATTTAGTTTCAAGTAATGAAGATTTTTTTTATGGTTTTAGCTGACTATTATAACTAGGGGTGTAACGATTCATCTACTACATCGATGTATCGATTTATATTCCTATGATCTAACTACATCGATCTGTGCTCGGCAACTTGGCCTTCCGGACGACATATATCGATCTAACATCGTTTTAAAAGGTAATCAATCGATTGTATCGATCATAGGAAATAACGTATTGGATTTAAGCACGTCAGACTTTATATGGATGTTTTTTCTTAGCACTTTTAATGATAAAGGCGTTAAACGTTACTCGATTCAGTCTGCCTATCTGTGACATCATCGCAAAGCACCAGCAGCAGCGCTCATTGAAATGAATGGGATTGTGTCGCTTTGTCGCTGCATGTCGCTGGCGGTGTGAACGGGGCTTGAGAAAACAAAACATAGCATGGCGCATGGCAGAGGAGAAGCCAACGAGCGAGAAATTATCAAGCCACCAAGAGAAAGAGCTACCTGTACTTTCAACCCTTGCTTGTTACCTGTGCATTCATGGCCCCAGTGCGCCAGCAGAGCGAGTTTGTAGTACTGCTGGCGACATAATGAACGCACAGAGAAGTGTTCTGCAGCCAGATCATGTTGATATTTTTGAAAAAGAAATCTGTAGAGTCATTGAAGAGTAGTTGGTTACATTTTATCTTTTGTTAAATATTGTTTGTTTATTAAACTGAGAGTAGTAGCAGGTTCAGCCAGTTTATTCAACCTGAAGAAATGTTGGTTGCACTTTATTTTTGATATTAATATTGTATTTGTATTATTTTAATGTTGAAAAACAACAGCAAAAGTAGCAGGTAAACCTACTATTAATTAAACCTGAAGAGAAGTTAGTTGCACTTTATTTTTGATATTAATATTGTAATATTATGTTGGATAACAAAAGCAGAAGTAGCAGGTTAACCTACTGTTGAAATGTTGGTTGCACTTACTGTGCTTTTATTGAAAATGTATTGAATATTGAAAATGAGAGCAGAAAAGGTTAACTTCCTGTTAATTCAATCTAAACTGTTGGTTGAACTTTATTCAAATAAAATTTGAATGCATTTGCCATTAATTGTTGTTTACTTGTTTTTTTATTTCCATAATTAATTGATACCTGTTTCCCTTACAAGAAACAACAGGAATCTAAGAAACTTCACCTGCACTGAGCAGTATCCAGATATTTATTTCAGTCACACAATTTTTGGCTAAAAAGTTACTGAATCGATTTCAAGTCACTGAATCGTTTCGGATCGTATCGTTCTAAATGAACCAATAGCGTCCTTGAATCGTATCGACAACCTCAAATCGTGATATGAATCGTATCGTTGTTAAAACGAATCGTTACACCCCTAATTATAACCCTGATACTTTATTTGAATATGTGTCAAATACTGCTCTTTCCTCCTGACAATGAATTAAATGGGAATTAAATTAAATACAGTTTATTGTGTAACCAAAAACGAATATATAATGCGTGACTTTTAATTATAAAGAAGCTGGAAATACACCGGGACCGTCGAAATACAGACGGGAAATGTCTGCACCTTATTATTGCAGTTGCAGGAGCTCATTCAGATGAGGAGATACAATATGCATTGTTACAACCGTCTAAAACATATTACTATATAAACATCGTAAAGTAAACATTGTCATTATTCGACAGCACTAGTTCATAAACAATTGCCTGGCATAAATGTGTGTTATTCATTGATTTTGAGCCGCGCTGGATTGGGGATGCGAGAGCCTGTGGGCCGTGTTTTCCAGCGGTTAGATCAGCATGCGTTCAAATCAAATGTGCGCATCTGTTACACAGGACATCAGTTCTGACTGGATCTCGTCCCTAATCCTCCCTCCCTAACATTTTCATATCGTTTTTATTCGTTGACGAAAATGACAGTACGTTTTTGTCATCCAACACTAGTTTTTATTTAGTTATCGTCTCGTTTTCGTCAGTGAAAAAAGGTTGTTGACGAAAATTATGACAAATTATTTGTCAACGAAATTAACACTGTATAGTTATTAAGTCACTTTCAGAAATTTACCAGAGATCATTGTTGTAATATTCTGTACTGTATTGTTTTCTAATGCAGCAACTGTAGTTTTCAACAAGTTGGAGAAGTTGCTGACAAGCAAAAGAACGCTGGAGGATGTTGAAAAACTGAGCCCCTACCACCAAACTTCATCGTTGGAGGCTTTCAATGCCGTCACCCTTAGTTTTGCCCCAAAGAATCTTCTCTTTCCCTTTATTGGAATGCTGTGCAGGTAAAAGAATGTTTGTTTACTCAATTGTAGCCTAAAACATCTGTCAATATGAACATGTTTTGTCTTGTACTTCAGACTCTACCTGGCTGCTATGCATTATAATGAAAATGCGGACCGACCACAGGCCGAAACGGAGGAAGGGGCAAAAATCTCCTTTCCGAAGGCTAGGAAGGGAGAGTGCAAGGTTAAACCTGGAAAGACCTATGGTATGGGTTCAAAGCAATTCAAACAACACATATTTTGGAATTCTACAATTTATTTCTCTAGATGAAAAATCAATTAAATACAAAAACACAGTACAAACAAAACCTTTATGATACAGGTTATGTTGCTGACATGATGGACCTCATTTTTGAGAAAGTCTTTGTCGACCCTACGCCATACACCGATGCGCTGTTGGCCATCCCTGTCCCAGAGGACCTATCAGCACAGTAGGAGAAGCCGGACAAGGAGGTGGTCATTGCCAGGTCATTGAACAATTGATTCTGATATTTAGCCTTGCATTGATTTATCATTGGTTTGTGTTATTGTTATCTAAACAAATCGTATTATGCTCCTATGGATAATCTTAATTGAATGTAACAATTTTCAAGTGTTTTGTTCCCTCCGATGTAAATTAATCTTGACACTGTCTACACTATTGAATGAAAATTATTGGTGATTTGTTGGTGGAATAAACAGTCAAGACTCAAGACAAGACTTTATTTATTATTTGATTAACTTCTGTAACAAAGCACAGCTTACTGGTGTATTCTTCTCAAATGTAGAGGACCATAGTCAGCTCTGTATATTTGGACGGCATTCTGCAGAGAGTAGACATTGAGGCAGACAGGCTCTAATAATGGATGGTCAACCATGCATGTGAGCTGTTCCTTGACCTCCTGTAGTCTTCTAGAAACCTAATTAGAAGTAGAGATGGTAAGTGTAATTTTCATGGCACAATTAGTCGTCAAATGAAGAGACAAAATAGTTTTCAATTTAGTGGTGAGAATGCTACCTGAGGTATCTCCAAGCAGCAAATATTCTCAGCTTCGGTGGGCATGGTAGCACATTTTCCACAACAGGACCTATTTAAAAAGGTAGATGTAATAACAGCAGAGGTCTGACTAATATAGTCGTGTATGTATATATCAACTCAACACCTGCTTGTCCACTGTCATATATATATGAATATGAATATGAATATGACTGAGTGGAGAAGCAGGTGTTGAGTAGAGGTAAATCATGGGTTATGTGTAACATGACTTCAATATACTTGGACATGGAGAACTTTGTCATTTAAAAAATGATCCAGAGTTCAGTCTTCTCTAAACTACAAAGAGTACTGATATAGATGCTAATAACGCTTTAGAACGATAGCAAATCAGAGCAGCACGAAAAGCCAACAACGACGTTAGCTACATGATGATAACTGTAGCAGCATACATAAACAAACCAACTAAAGTACCGTATCCAGACACAATATTTTAAACTAACCATTCGGAGATGTCCTGCTGAGTTGCAACTTCTTCAGGTGCTTCTCGATCCGGATCAGATTCTGTGTCAAACTGGAAAGCTTGAACGACTGTGTGTCCACGAGCCATTGCGATACCTCAATTGTAAACATTAGCACATGGTACCATTGCCGCAAGCTGGTCAAGGACACACCGCCTCTTTCCTCCTCATTAGCATTTAAAGCTACAGACACAGAAATGGCACGTCCTAAGGAAAGCTCATTGTGGGAATGGCTCGTATTGGCTGTAATTCTGCACCAAGGCTGAATTTCGGGAAAGAGACTTGAGATACAGTATTAGAGGACCACTAAGGCCTATATAAAAGCATCCAAAAAGCCTTTTTAAGGGTTCCTCATTTTGTTTTGCAGTCTCCTACAACATGTTTACATGCATCAAAGGTCCAAAAACACTTTCTCATTATATTTCACTTTGCCTCATTTCACTTTACCCCATTCAAGATTCAGTCTCTCTAAACTCCTTTCCGTGAACTACTCTGTTCTACTACTTATTCTGGTCAGAAGGCCCAGTCTGCTCTGATTGGCCAGATGGCCCAGTCTGTTGGGATTGGTCTACCGCTTGCAGCATGTGTCAGAAACAAAACACCTTTCAATCATCCAAGATTTTACAATCCTCTGCGATTGTACGCTGTAAAAACGGTAACAATGGCGGCGATTTTACCATATTAATATTGAATTATTGTCTGATAATTCAATGGCCAGCAATTGATTTTTCCACTTATGCACACCTCAAGTAGGGTTCCAGACTAACATTTGAGAGCGGTAACACCAGTGCCACTAATGGCTCGTTTCCACTGAGTAGTACAGTACGATTCAGGATGGTAAACCCTGATCCGGCTTGCGTTTCCACCTCCAACAGTGCCCTTACTTGATGGGCGTGGTGTATGCCGGAAAGTAGCGATCAACGTCATTCTCGCACGAAGAATGGAATGGTCCCAAAAAAGTGGTACGGCACAGTTCGATATTTCGGTACCATTCAAAACTTCTGACAATCGAAATGGAAATAGTTGCAGACAGTACTGTATTGTTATGTAGCATATAGCTCGGTGGAAACAAGCCATAAGTTTTACAGTTGGTAGCGTTGAGCGGAGAGGGGGATACAAACCCTGAAATTGTCTATTTATGCCACAATACCATGGTTACAGTGGCATGGTGGTCCATGGTGAATGTTGGTGCTTTTTGGAGTGAAAAGCCTTCTATAACTTGTTCGTTCATGGCACAATGTTTCTCTTGGTTTCCACCAGGAGTGAAACGGTTCAAATTACCCACGGTTCGGTTTGGATCATGGTTTTAGGGTCACGGTTTTCGGTTTGGTTTGGTATGTGCTCTGGGAAAAAGGAAAAAGAACAAATAATCATACTACAAGCAACAACACAAATAAATACAATAGAAATTAGGGATGGGGCCGATCCGATCCAGTATCGGTATCGGGACCGATACCAGCTTAATTCACGTATCGGATTTTCCCGATCCAACCTGCGGAGAAATCCGATACCTATAAGCCACGTCTGCGCTTTCCAAAAGTGATTCCCGCCGGCTTGTCTGCTAGCTGGCTGCAAACTACGGAATGGATTTCCTGAACGGAGGCGCGGCTCAATGAGACACAGTGTTATGAGACACGCCCCACTCAGGAAATCCATTCCGCAGTTTGCAGCAGGATAGCATTCAACAGCATTGTGGCTAGCCAAGATGTCAGCTGTGTGGAAATACTTCACACTGGAAACACCGCAGAGCAAGATAATGTTTGCAAAACCGTAATTCAGAGAGGTGGAAGCTCCCTCGCGTCGTACAACACAACGAACGCAATCAAACGTTTAAAAAAGCAGACAAGACTAGGGTGACATTTAAGAGATAATAATCAGGGCTTGACATTGACAATCGCCATCTGCGTGTATTTCGACTGTGTAACACTCACACCAGCAACTTTGAACTTATTATGGTCTTCTCAAAAGCCATCTGTTATAATCACGTTGCGCATTATAACCAATCACATGTGTTTATATTGAGTTTATGAATATAATAATCAGAGGCGTTCAGATTAGCGTAGTTTTGTTCAGAGCGTGCGGCTCTCACTCTTGCTGAAATCTACACTCAAAGCAGAGATAAACGTGCGATGTACGCAGGAGATTAATTCATCATACAGTGGTTGAAAGTTTTTGTTATATTTCAGCACCGAAAATAGTTTCAAACAAAACACAGCAGAAACACAGCGCATCTGATATGACTGGCATTAGGTTGGCTTGACGTTCGCGAATCTAGGGACCGTCTCTAAAGTTACATACAACATTGGTAGGCTATACACGTTTCTAACTTAAATGGCATTTGAAGAGAATGACTAGTCATAAAACTGACTGTAAAGTGTTCATCTAGGTGTTCGGTATGATGCACACCTTTTGGATTTTTGATATTTAATCAAATAAACTGTCAAATCATATGAAAATATATGCTTTATTTCACTAGAATACTGTATGGGCTCTTACACAAAACATGCTAGATTTAAATGTGTCATAGCTGATAGAACACTGATGAGAATTTTGCTTGAATATATTTACAGATATAATATTAGAGATTTATGCATTATGCGTTGCCATTGACGACGGCCATTATAAGGAAGTAAATCCCACAGAATCTAGCTTAAAAAAGTGCTTAGAGCTGCTTGATTTATTTTTTGTTTGTTGATTTTCAAATATAAATTGATAACCGTGATAATTTGGGTCACTATTATGTTCATATCATACTTGCCTTTTGAGTGGAGTTTATGTCAGCATCATATAAAATCAACAATAATGATAATAATAATATTAAAGCAAACACAGCTCTGGTATCGGAATAGTATCGGTATCGGCCGATATCCAAATTCAGGTATCGGGATCGGATCGGAAGTGAAAAAATGTGGATCGGTGCATCCCTAATAGAAATACAAAATAAACAGTGCTTTTGGGTGTCTAAGATTAGTTTTCAGGTACAGAAATGGAATAATCAAATGTAAATAAATATTGCAAATTATAATCTTTACTGTATAAATTAAATAAAGATTGATTATTAAAGTTACAAAAGCTATTCAATCAAAAGCAGCAAGTAATTTTCTTGTCTTTTGTTGTTTGATTAACATTAAGACCACAGGCAGCAGGAATATTAGGCTGCTGTCACTTTAAGACATATTGTACGGATCCAGTACACTAATACTGTACACATGCATTGTTTCTGGACTGCTTACTAAAGACATAACCTACTAGGTTTGCTAGGATACTTGCCAAGACCAGCATGTTGATATAATCATTTTGAAATTGTCCATTATATTCTCAATATGGGCGCACTGTCTGAGAAGCGGCTTTATGTGTGTGCGCTTCCGATAAGTGCGCACACAAATATTCTCACAGTACGTGATTCAGTTCCCAAACTTGCTCTTGAATGTCTACATTGGCAAGGCTTAAATGAGTTTAGCTTCAACGCAGATAGCAACGAGCGCTATCATATTGTAGCTTACGGCACTTGCATTGAACAAAGATTACAAAGAGTGACTGTTTTGACCACATTTTTTTAATTAATTTGGTCACGCTAGTGCATCAAATCTTTTTGACATTGAAGGAAGAAGAGAGACTGGTCTGTAGTATTCAACTACTGCAGGATTGAGTGTTGGATTTATAGCAGTGGGGTTACCCAAGCCTGCTAAATGCAGTGGGAAATATGTCAGAAGTGCAGGATGTGTTGATAATGTGAATCAGAGCAGGAAGCAATGTTGGTGAGATCTCCTGTTGGATAGGATTGGGTCTAATGCTGTGTTCACACCGAACAAGAATAGAGCGCCTGGCACGAGTGATTTCCATGTTAAGTCAAAGGAAAGGCGCGTTGACGCGCGTCTGGAGGTCCTGCGGCGTGATAGACGCGATGGACGCGATTCCGCTTCTCAACCCTGGTCCTCGAGGCCCACTGTCCTACAGAGTTTAGCTCCAATCTTGATCAAACTCACCTGCCTGCAGGGTTGCCAGGTTTTCACAACAAAACTAGCCCAAAACAAGCCCTTCGCATTTGGGGGGTAAAATGTTTTTTTTTTTGGCATGGTTGCCTACTAAAATTTGCATTCCCGGGGATAAATATCACATAATTGGGGTTGCTTCAACCCGCGGACATGAAAAACAGCCCGCGGCAACAATGTTGAAGTAGCCCAATTCCACGGCAAAACCGCGGACTTGGCAACACTGCCTGTCTGTAGCTTTCTAGTAATCCTGAAGAGCTTAATTAGCTGTTTCAGGTGTGTTTGATTAGGGTTTGAGCTAAACTCTGCAGGACAGTGGGCCTTGAGGACCAGTGTTGAGAATGCCTGCCTTATGCTGCGTTCACACCAAACGCGAATAGAGCATCAAAATCGCGTCTAGTTGAACGCTTGAACAATTTGAATCCAGTCGCGCGTCCACAGCGAATTGGACCTGCGTATAAATTGAGCGTTTGAAGTGAAATAGATGCGCATTCAAGGCGCTCCAGGAGAAAACACCACTCTGCCTCTTTTCAGTTTCATTAAAAATGTATATTAAACATTAATAGCCACACAAATGTGGTCCAGGCAACTCCTACATTATCTTCATTGCATGTATATTTAAATATCCTAAAAAAATAAAGTTATTAAACTTCTCTTTGCCCTCAGTCAAAACGATTTGGCAGACAACAAATGATAGATTCATGACACCAAAGATCGCCCGTTAGATCCACACAAGACGAACCACTACAGGACATCAGCGGCAAACGGCAGAAGGACTGGCCGAGGAAAGGCTGCCATCGCCGGGGTTAATGAGCGCTGAGTGCCCGGTGATCGCCTGGATCTCACAATTTTTTTTTTTTTAATAGGCTCTCTTTATAAATAAACGCGTAAACCAATCAGGAGCCTGCTTGCTGTTGTCACGTGGTAAAGTGACGTGATGAGAAACCCTGCATAATTTAAAAATACTACTGTTGTGTCACAAAATGTAGTTTTAAGACTTTTTCAGGTGGGAATGTAGTTTAAAGCTCAAATCTGTGGTTTATTTATAAAGAGAGCGCCTATTAAAAAAAAAAAATTATTGTGAGCTCCAGGCGATCACCGGGCGCTCATTAACCCCGGCGATGGCAGCCTTTCCTCGGCCAGTCCTTCTGACGTCTGCCGCTGGCTCTGATGTCCTGTAGTGGTGCATCTTGTGTGGATCTAACGGACGATCTTTGGTGTCATGAATCTATAATTTGTTGTCTGCCAAATCGTTTTGACTGAGGGCAAAGAAGTTTCATAACTTTATTTTTTAAGGATATTTAAATATACATGCAGTGAAGATAATGTAGGAGTCACCTGGACCACATTAGTGTGGCTATTAATGTTTAATATATATTTTTAATGAAAAGAGGCAGAGTGGTGTTTTATGACATATTTCTTCTGGAGCGCCTTGAACGCGCGTCTATTTCGCTTCAAATGCTCAATTTATATGCGTGTCCAATTCACTGTGGACGCGCAAATGGATTCAAAATGTTCAAGCGTCCAACTAGACGCGTTTTACATTCTCAACCCTGGTCCTCAAGGCCCACTGTCCTGCAGAGTTTAGCTCCAACCCTAATCCAACACACCTGAAACGGCTAATTAAGCTCTTCAGGATTACTAGAAAGCTACAGGCAGGTGAGTTTGATCAAGGTTGGAGCTAAACTCTGTAGGACAGTGGGCCTCGAGGACCAGGGTTGAGAACCCCTGGTCTAAGGGGCAGGTTGTATTATGGCTGGCACTGAGAACTTTTGAGACCTCATTCTCTTTGAGGGGAGAGAAGGTAGAGAATGACTCCAGGGGAAGGTTGGCCGTGAGTAAGTGGTGCAGAGAAATTGATGGTTGTCAACTAATGGGTCAAACAGCTGGCAAAGTCATCAGCAGACAGAAGGTGTGGAGGAGGACAGAGTAAAGAGATCATCATGTACATATTTACAAGTGTCTGAGGTGTTGCTGATTTTGTTTTCATAATAAGAGACCTTGGTAACAAAAACTCTAGAGAAGAAAGTGAAGTTCAGCTGGGTCTTTTGCCATTTCCTCTTAGCAGATGAGCTATGGTCACAAAGAACACAATAATCAGAAAGAGCTTTATTGCCAAGTGTGCCCTTTTCCTCACTCTGGAAAAGTACAGGTCCTGGAAAGTGGGCCGGGTGGCACCAATAATCCTCTCAGCAGCGGGCTGTCCGTTGTAGTCTCCCACTGTCTGATATGGTGGCTGAACCAAACCAGACCATTTTAGATGAACACAGGACAGACTCAATGCCAGCTGACTTCCTCAGTTGGCGAAGGAAGTACACCCTTTGCTGGGCATCAATGTGATTGTCCCACTTCAGGTCCTGAGAGATGGTGGTGCCCAGGAACCTGAATGACTTCACTGCTCCCACAATGATGTCCATGATGGTGAGTGGAGGGAGTGCTGAGATGTTCCTCCTGAATCGACCATCGTCTCCACTGTTTTGAGAGTGTTTAGCTCCAGGCACCAGCTAGCCAGTTGTTCAACCTCTTGACTCTAAGCAGACTCGTCACCATTTTGGATAAGACTGATGACTGTGGTGTTGTCTGAAAACTTAAGGAGTTTGACAGAAGAGTCTTTACAGGTGCAGTCATTTGTGTAGAGGGAGAAGACGCAACACTGAGGAGCGTCAGTGCTGATAGTGACGGTCCTGTATGTGAGTTTTCCCAGCCCCACTTGCTGCTGCCTATCTGTCAGAAAGCTGGAGATATGCTGGTCCAGTTTGTATGATAGAAGATCTGTCCTGATGGTATTGAAAGCCAAAGCAAAGTCTACAAATAAGATCCTTGCTGAAGTCCCAGGTCTGTTGAGATGTTGCAGGGTGTAGTGCAGTTCCATGTTGACTGCATCCACAGACATGTTTGCTCTGCAGGCAAACTAAAAAGGATCCAGCCGGGGTCCAGTGATGTTCTTCAGGTAGGCCAATACATTGGGCCAATTTCCATAATGACCAACACAATTTACCAGTTAGCGCCTGGTTTAAGATTTGTTTGGGTGGCAAACAATGCCACAAAAAACAGTAAATTGAAGAGTACAAACCTTAGTAAATCACTTTGCATGGTTAATTTAAATACTCTCCACCCATAAACTTTGCGTCTGAAACAGAAATTCCTACAAATTCCTACAAAAATACTGAAATTTGTTTCTCAGTAAATCCCGACAGTAGTTTTTTTTACGCCAAAAGTGATCGTTCTGATGCAACTTTTTGAGCAACCGCCCTCCTCTCGCCACGTTGTGACGCCCCATGTATAGGATCTAGTTTTATATTGGTTTTGATGCTTTACATGTCTAAATGTTTTGTCTATTGCTTTGTGCCATTAAACTGGTGTTAATTTGCATTTCTTTTCACCTTAGACCTGACTTCCCTGAAAGAGGAGAGCGAAGTACTGAATGAAATAGAAGAAAAAGATCAATATAACAATCATCATGATTTCATAACTGGAGAAAAAACTTTTAGTTGCTCACAGACTGCCTCGCGAAAAAGGGCTAAAAAGACAAGAACTGGAAGTAATTTCACCTGCCAACAATGTGGAAGTAATTTCTCTCAAAAAGTAAGCCTTAACAGACACATGAGGATTCACACAGGAGAGAAGCGTCATACCTGCCAACAGTGTGGAAAGTGTTTTGCTGAAAAAGTAAGCCTTAAAAGACACCTGAGAGTTCACACTGGAGAGAAGCCTTACACCTGCCCTCAGTGTAGAAAGAGTTTCAGTTGTAAAGGAAACCTTAAAGTCCACATGAGAGTTCACACTGGAGAGAGCCCTTACACCTGCCAACAGTGTGGAAACAGATTCTCTCTAAAAGGAAGCCTTAAAAAGCACATGAGGACTCACACCGGAGAGAAGCCTTACACATGCCCACAGTGTGAAATAAGTTTCACTCTGAAAGAAAGTCTTAACAGACACATGAGAACTCACACAGGAGTGAAGCCTTACACATGCCCTCAGTGTGGAAAGACTTTTGCTGAAAAAGGAAGCCTTGACAGGCACATGAGAATTCACACTGGCGAGAAGCCTTACACATGCCAACAGTGTGGAAAGGGTTTCACTCAGATTGGAAACCTTAAAGCCCACATGAGCGTTCACGCTGGAGAGACGCCTTTCACCTGCCAACATTGTGGAAGAAGTTTCAACCGAAAAGGAAACCTTAATTGCCACATGAGAGTCCACACTGAAGAGAGTCTTTTCATCTGCAAACAGTGTGGAATAAGTTTCACTCAAAAAGAAAGCTTTGATAGACACGTTACAATTCACACTATAGAGAAGCCTTACACATGCCAACAGTGTGGAAAGTGTTTTGATCAACATGAAAAATTTAAAGTCCACATGAGACTTCACCCTGGAGAGCAACCCTACACCTGCCCTCAGTGTGGGAAGAGTTTCAAACAAGAACGACACTTTAAAATCCACATGAGAATTCACTCTGGAGAGCAACCCTACACATGCCCTCAGTGTGGAAAGAGTTTCAATCAGAAACAACACTTTGTAGACCACATAAGGACTCACACTGGAGAGAAGCCGTTCACCTGCCAACAGTGTGGAAAGAGTTTCAACCGAAAAGGAATCCTTACCAGGCACATGAGAGTTCACACTGGAGAGAAGCCGTTCACATGTGGGCACTGTGGGAAAGGTTTTAGGTATAAAGTAGGCCTTAAGTACCATATGAGGATTCATGTATGAGAACTGTTTTTATGTCATCAGTAATAACAGAAACTGAAGATCTGACAGTAGCCGCTTTTCCACAGTGAGCCAGGGCTTTCAATGGGCCAGGTGGCCAATAGCCGTGGTCCTGTATCACAGAGCATAAAATCACTGTTTCCACCGTCGGGCCAGAAGCTCTGCAGTGCTTTACTAAAACCCTCCCTTAACACTTCTCTAAGTGTGATCAGACTAGAAACTAGCGAGATCGCAAAATTAACATGATAAATGTTTGCCTTTTGTTTTTTACTTAAAGCGTCAATGTTGTACCACAGTAATCATACAGAAATAAAGTGGGGTTTTTTTACCATTATTTCACAGGAGAGGGAGGATACGTAGTTATTCAGTGACGTCCGTTTCTGTTTATTTGTAGTCACAGGACAGCACAAAACTCTGGGGCTTTAGTCCGGAAGCATGCACATTTAACAAAATATAAAGTCTCATGTTTACATCACATTTCCTTAGAAGGAATGATAATTTCTGTAATTTTCCATAATCTGAGGAGCTTTGAGCGCTCTCTCCAGTCCCAATATAGTGTTATCATTTCTGCCAGAGAAACAGAGGGAGCTTTCGAATGAAAAACAGGAGTTATGATGGAGGAGGCTATATCTACTCCCAGTTAATGGTGCGTTGACACGGTTCGGTGCGCGTGTGTACTGAACGGTTATGAATGCAATCTTTAACAGTTAACAGTCGGCTTGTTTTAAAGGAACACGCCACTATTTTTGAAAAAAGTCTCATTCTCCAACTCCCTAAGAGTTAAACTGTTGAGTTTGACCGCTTTCGAATCCATTCAGCCGATCTCCGGGTCTGGCGGTAGCACTTTTAGCATAGCGTAGCATAGATCATTGAATCGGATTAGCCCGTTAGCATCTCGCTCAAAAAAGACCAAAGAGTTTCCATATTTTTCCTATTTAAAACTTGACTCTTCTGTAGTTACATCGTGTACTAGAAACTTTCATGAAAAGTTGTGATTTTCTAGGCCGATATGGCTAGAAACTATACTTTCATTCCTGCGTAATAATTAAGAGCTTTGAGCCGTCCCACGAGAGCAGCGGCGCAATGATATTACACAGCGCCTGAAAATAGGCTAACTTACGTCAACATAACCAACGTGACAACCGGCTTACACAGGGAGCGCTGGGGACTATTTTCAGGCGCTGTGTAATTGCCTACCGCAAGACCGTGGGATTAACTCCCACCTCGACTTTTTTCTCTCTATTTTTTTTTTTTATCAGAGCGAAAGACCATTTTCTGTGAAAAAAAATGCCAATGGGGTAAGAAAAATAATCTTATTCCTTTGGAATCTTGTTTCTGTCCCAAACAGTCCCACACAAATCTTGTTTCTGACAAGATTTCAAAGGAATAAGATTAATTTCCTTACCGCATTGGCAGATAATTTTGCTTGCGAGACTTGAGTACAACTTTTCGCGACTTGGACTTCACAGACTCGGATGCAATTTTACTCTTACTTTATTTGGACTCGAACGTTTGGGACTAAAGCCCTATTCGGACGGGATTAGTTTAACATGGGGAGGTGGGGGTAAAGTAATTATTACCAGAGGTTCTCTGTGATTTTAGTCCCGTCCGAATTTGCCATCTCAGTAATCATTACGGACAATGTCAGTAAAGATTACGGAGACTTTTACCTTCCTTTAAAAAGGTCCGGAAAAATGACTTTGGGTAAAATTAATCCCGTTATAATAGACCCGCTGTAAAAATGTACGGTAAAATTCCATCATTTCCTGTTTAAAAGTAGTTTTGGCGCGTTTTGCAAGCATGGAAGCGCTTGAAGAAGCACTCGGTTTCGTTGTAGGTGGTGGGACCAGTCCTGCCGCTGGCCGCTTTGATGCCCTAAGCGCGATCACTTTACGATGCCCGCTGTGGAGGCATTCGCGAATTTTGCAGAGCCGTGGGAGGGTAGAGAGAGCATTTTCTTGTGGTGCTCCCCTGAGCACTTGGTGCCCTACGCGCAGCGCGTGATGCGCGTGGTGGTAGCGGCGTCACTGGGTGGGACAACTCTGTGGCAAACCTCCAGTATTTTCCGCATACCATTTAAAGCAAAAATAAGATCGAAAGCACTTTTTAGAGGCACAACACTTCTTTTAGCTCTTGGTAAGTGTCTATTACCAACACAATCCAAACAGAATCGTTAGACTGGACCTAAATGTTTATGTGTATATTTATGTGTATATATATGTGTATATATATATATATATATATATATATATATATATATATATATATATATATATATATATATATATACACATATATATATATATATATACACATATATATATATATATATATATATATATATATATATACACATATATACACACACACACACATATATATATATATATTGTGTGTTTGCTCACGTGAAAACAGGAAGCAACGCACATGACGACAAGGAGGTTATGGTGGTGCGTAAAGCGAGTTACCCCTCCCACTTCTGCTAGTTTTACTGAGATGTCTTATCCCGTGCGAATTGGCCATTAATATTACAGACGTCCTGAGGTAAAATTACTCTACCCCCACCTCCCCATGTTAAACTAATCCCGTCCGAATAGGGCTTAAGAAGGTGTCACTTGGTGGTGGTTTAGTGGGTTGAAATAACAGCACAGAAGGTTGCTGGTTCGATCCCAGCAGTCCTTGAGCAAGGCACTTTATTCCATGTTGCTCCAGGGGGATTGTCCCTCTAATAAGTGCACTGTAAGTCGCTTTGGATAAAAAGCGTCTGCCAAACCATGAGACCAACCAAGTCCAGAGACAAATGATTTGACGTAATTGTCACTGTCCAGATTGGATCAGTACTGCATTGTCACGAAAATGTCAATCATTCGCTTGAGTTTTTAAGTCTTGCCTGTTTATACGATCAATTAGAAGAAGAGTTTCTGTGCATGCTCACAGAAAGTGCTCACCAATCAGTCAGCATGCAAATGCCGAATTAAGCTTTCTTTCACGTCTAGACACTTGCTTTTACACACTTGAATACACACAGTGAGTATGCCCGTTAACACAGTCAGTTATGTCTTAAGCTAACAAACAGTTGGGGAGAAAATAAAATGTGTATTGGATGCATGCGTTAGATCTTAAAATGACAGCAGCTTAATAAACTGTGTCCTTAAAGCTACACTGTGTAACTTTTTTAGTTTATTCTTAGCTAAAAACACTTAGTTCTTTCAAAAATATTTGCTCATTAATGTATATTTACTTCTTTCAATTAATAAAGTATTCTCGTAAGTTTATAATATGCCATTGTAAATACATACGGGTGAGGGGTTTGAATGCGGGTCGCCATGTTGCCCCTCCATCTTGAAAGTACATTAGCCAAAGAGGGACATACCCGTAAATTCAAGCTTGGCCTTTGGCGTTTTAACACTCGATGGCACCGTGTCGAATGTGGACGAGGTCGAACTGGAAGCCATGTTAATCTTGGACTAAATCGGCCACCGTAGGAGTTAAAACGAAATCGGAATTGAGAGGAACAGAAACTAATATTCACTGGATGGTCATATACCTTTACACCGCTAGATGGGGGGAAATATCACAGTGTAGCTTTAATGACAATCAAACAACAAAAGAAAAATGATTCACTGCTCTTGACTAATTTTAATAATAATCCTTCATGTTTAATGCGTATGTAACAACTCTATATAGTGGTTGACTATGTAACAGTGACAGGTCGCTCTAAGCACCTGATATTGGACCAGTGTCTAGGTTCGGTTACAGGAGGGTAAGAATCAAGACACAGGCAATGACTGTAAATATATGAATGTATTTTGATTGGTGCAAAAAAATGATGATAAAAGCAAATGTAACAATCACAACAACAATTAAATAAAAATAAATCAAAACAAATGAAACGATTGTCCTTTTCAATCCCTTGTTGTTCTTTTAGATACCTTTTGAGCTCTGTTCACTATTTACTTCTAGTTATTCGTATACTTCTATATTTTTGTCGTTTAGTTTCTAATTTTAGTTATAGATATTATAGACATTTTAGTTTAATAAGGGCTTTTGTTATTTTGGGGTTTTAGTTCCTTTTCACTCTTTTAGTTCCCACTCGTAGAAATGATTAAACAAAATATGAGGAAATAAATTACATTAAATCACAATAGACAAATCAAAACAATTAAATTCTTCGACAATATAACAGTCAATTACTCCTCAATAGAAATGTTCTTTTGTCACTCAAAGTGCACAAATGTTAGTTTGTGCAAAGTGTCTTTGATGTAGGTGAGAGTTGTATTGCAACAGTCAATAGTGCAAAATTATCAACGTCGGGAAAATAATCTGATCCTTCCGATCAGAATGTACGCAATGAAAAAAAGGGATTCCACCTGCTTAGTTGAAAGCACTACCGAAATCTTCCATTTGCGTTTCCCTCAAGTCACTGTGGTTCGGGTTGGGTGGCTCGCCATCTCGATGTCAAAAGGGTTCATCCAATTGCACCAAATCCGGGGGTATTAGATGTTTTACATCCGCATGGATTTACAGGGGTTCTCATCAGCAATCGTCAGTGGTAATATCAACTATATGGTTTTTTTCTCTCGCTCGCGATCAGCAAATGCGTTCGCCTCTCACTGCTCCGCAGTTTACACTGAATATATCATTTCAGCATTTGGTCATTTGATTATTTATTATATTAAACTGCAATGACTTTAAGCAACATTCTATTTAATCTTTTTGCATTTTGTTGGAATTATAATTATTTGGAAATTATATTCCTTTCTTTCTGTTTCTCATATAGTAGGATTCTAACCTGTTACACATACAGTGAAGATTATGCAGTGTTTAATTTTTACATTTATTAGCCTACTAATGTTTGAGCTGGAAGGACGAGGGAGCCTGGTGGTGCCAATAGGACACGTGGTCCCAGGTGGAGCCGAGGTGGAGTTATGGGAATGGCATCCCGAAGCAAAGTCAGGGGATCTGGCTCCGTTGTGTGCATTAGCATTGGCTCAGGGTCCATGTCGGGTGTTAGCGCAGTTAGACTCAGTAACAATTTTTTTTTTTTATCCATCCATCCATCAGTTGCTCTACACAGCTCTTCATCTTCTGTTCTTTTTTATTTAAAGTGAAACTACTTTTATTGTAGCTGTTAAATTATTTCCTGATGGATACATATGATTTATCATAATCTGCAGTTTTTTTTAAGTGCATTTGAATGTCATTCTTTGTAATTGCATACACAACTTATGTTGAAGTTGATTTACAGGAGAAAAAAGTTTTTAAAAACATCTCACTAACAATGTAAGAGAAACATTATGCTAATTATTTTAGAGCGTTTATCAATGGCATAAAACATTGAGGAAAAAAATCCTGCAATGTTTTGACTATGTATTAAAGAAACATGCTATACCAGATAAACACTTTTTTTGTCTTTGTTCTAATGTATTTGTCCTATTGTTTGTAATTTACTTCTTTGTTCATATTTTAATAGCAAAAGTTAAATAACAACATATATATCAGGATGTTATGCATTCAAAATTTTAAATAAGATTTTGGTAAAACCTCCCATTCCAAAATGAAGCCCACTGCTTTATGAAGTCATAAACTCTTTTTTATCATTAATCTGTAGCCTAAACCACATTTATACGTGGTTTCATGTTTTTGCCATATAGACAGAGTCTACCTCTTTAAGTATTAATTCTTTATTAATATTTATTTAATAGTATACACATATTTGTGTGCACTTTTGTGATTTTAGACACAGCAGCGTGTGAGCAGGACTTTTATTTTGGTCAGAGGGTGTGATGTCATAAGGCTGCGCCGCGCTCCGGCATTTGTTGTGATTCTGCTGAAGACAGGTTTGTGGTGTTAATCATTTAAAGTGTTTCAATCAAATTAATCGTTTTACAAGCTTGTAAAGTGAATTAATTATGCTTTATTTAAAATTAGCGAGCGTTGTTTTTTATGAGTAAAGAGCGTCACGCGTGAGAAAAGGTGCGTCTCATGTCGCTCCCTGTGAATCAGTAAACACAACTTCTCTGAATGTTTTTGTCTAATCAGGCGATTTAAGTGCATTTAAAGTGCCCCAAATATGCATTTTTGAAAATTCCCTTTCATGCAGTGTGTAATTTAGCTGTATGTGAATGTAAACCGTCTGCAAAGTTACAGTAAAGCTGAAAAATAAAGTAATTGTGAACCGCATAAACGAGTCGTTTGGATTTCGAATCTATTTTCACACGCACAACACGGGATTCACAAAACGCTCGCTCGTGAAAGATGGGGCAGTACTTTTTATTTGGACCAGCTTGCTCCTCAGAATCATAACTTGTGTGTGTGTGTATATATATATATATATATGTATATGTATGTGTGTGTATATATATTATATGTCTGTATATACTTCTGCTCATCAGCTGTGGGCTGCATTATTACCCAAAACTGTCTGTTAATGCAGATTTTCAGTCATTCTTACTACTTTGAGTAATGATAAAGATTTGCCAGTTAGTGCTCGCCTAACGTTTACAGTGTTATTGATACAGTTCCCGCATGTGCACCGCAATAAATACACGCACATCAGTTTGTTGATGGACATTTTTGTCAATTTCTCATTTCGATCATTGACAGGTCTCAAAAATCAAATACTTGTCTGTCATGAAAGTGACAAATACTAAAAAATGACATGTAAACTGACTAAAAAAAATGAACTGCATCAATGTTATTGAAAAAGAAACCTCTAAAAGGAAAAGCTGAAGAGTAAATGATCTCCAGTAAACTGAAGCGGTTGTATGACACATCCTATGAGATTAATAATCAGATATACTAGATACATAACGGAAACGTAAAGAGCATGCTAGTTTTTTACAGTCTAAAGCCCTATTCAGACGGGACTAGTTTAACATGTAGAGGTGGGGTAAAGTAATTATTACCAGAGCGTCTCAGTGATTTTAGTCCCGTCCCAATGTGCCGTCTCAGTCATTATCACGGACAATGTCAGATTGCAGCGATTTTTAACTTCTGTAAAAAGGTCCGGAAGAATTATCTCAGGTAATTACTGCTGTTAATATTTACGTAAATGCATCTTTTTCCGTTTAAAAGTATTTTTCTGTGATCTGTTGCTTTTCTTGGCGGTGTGACAAGTCTCAAGTGTTTCTGCTTACCATTCAGATCAAAAAGAAGGAGCACTTTTAGCTTTAGGTAAGTGCCTATTACCAACAGAATCAAATCAGAATATAATTTTAGTTTAGGGATGCTCATTTCGGTTAATTTTCCCGACCGACAACTGCTGCTCATTATCCGATTGTTAACCGTTAACTGATAAGATTTTAATATTGAATTGGCATTAAATAAAAATACGATTGACAAGTGTCTGTGACCTGTTAAAAAGACACTTTTTTCACAGGTTTATTTATATAAAATAAATAGGCCTACACTAAATATTTTTCACTTAAATAATGACTAAATTAAGATGACAAAATGAAAATACACTGAATCTGTTTGAAGCTTTGAAGAACCGGAACAGTTTTTTCCGCCATAACTTCCGATAAGTGTGGTCAAAATACGAGCGTGGTCATAGATGTATACGTAGATGCCTCATTAGCGCCTGCACGGATCAGTAGAATGAGGCATCTACTATCGATACATCTATGACCACGCTCGTATTTGACCTCACTTAGCGGAAGTTATGGCGGAGCACAGAGATGATCACGTTCGTCTGATAAGAGGTAAAATAATAGCATAAATACTGCTGGGTTTCTCTCAGAAACTGATGGTTTGTCTAGATCAGACCCTTATTCATCATCTGGTGTCGTTTAAAGCCCTTTGAAGCTGCACTGAAACTGTCATTTGAACCTTGAACCGTTTGGAGCCCATTGAAGTCCATTATATGGAGAACGATCCTGGAATGTTTTCATCAAAAACCTTAATTTCTTTTCGACTGCAGAAAGAAAGACATGGACATCTTGGATGACTTGGGGGTGAGTAAATTGTCAGAAAAAGTTTATTTAAAAGTGAACTAATCCTTTAAGGTTTGAAAGGGAAATTCTAGATGCGCTCTTCCCTTAAAGGATTAGTTCATTTCAGAATAAAAATGTCCTCACCCCTATCTCATCCAAGATGTTCATGTCTTTCTTTCTTCAGTGGAAAAAAAAAAGTTTTTTTGAGGAAAACATTCCAGATTTTTCTCCACATAATGGACTTCAATGGCAAAGGAAGGGCTTCAGAGGCTCTGCACGATCCCAGGCGAGGAATAGGGTCTTATCTAGACAAACCATCAGACATTTTCTAAAAAAAAATAAACATTTATAAACGTTTTAACCACAATGTTTCTTCACGACGTATGACTTCATCACAACGGACCCGTGACGTAGGTGGAAGTCTCGACCCAGTGCCGAAAAACTCCATCTCATGTGCTCCTCCAACTTCAAAATCGTCCGACATCGTTGTTTTACCTTTATTTTTCTAAAGGCCGTTTGATTTACTTCCACATACTTCACGGCCTCCCGACCTTTCCGACAGCATGACGTCATGAAGCAGAATAAAGAATAAAGAAAACTGTTTGGGGTTGCCAGTTGGGGATTACTTCACCACAGGTGTCCGGTTAGGGACATGAAGAAGCAGTATGAAACTTCTTTGATGCTTTATTTTCAGCACATAAGTGCAAATGAGTACATTTCTGTTTCCATACGTGTGTATGTATGTGTGTGTGTGTGTGTGGTCTAAAACAAAGCATACCATAAAATACTCAATATAACATAACAGAAACAATTCATTAACTAGATCAATGCTTTGAGAGGTAGCAGAAACACTTCCATCAACAATAAAGCAACATCCTGTGAATACATGAACACAAATCAATCCCTACTTCAATGTAAAGTATCCTTGAACAAGGGATATCAACCGAACATAATAAATTCATCAAACGGTTAACATGAGCTGGAGTGCATAAATCAACTTGCTTGTTCATATAATATACGCACACATCAAATGTGAGCAAACATTGAATCCGTTTGATACAATCACTCCATGCTGAGCTATTTACTAGAAAATACTTTATTTATAAAGTATATACATATGCAGTGTTGGGCAGGGTTCTCACTCGTCCTGGAAAACCTGGAAAATTGATGACAAATTTTCCAGTCCTGGAAAACACAAATGGAAAATTAGAGAAAATGTAAAATGTCCTGGAAAATCTTGTTGTTGTCTGGGAAAATTCTTTAAAAAAAAATTATTTCTTTAGCCGAGTATAAAGAGTTTATCGCTGGCCCAAACAATTAGCGCTAGTTGCAGAAAGCACATGTTCAGGAATGCTGAGTTTGATGCGTGTGAGTAGTATTTGAATAATGATGTTTAGTCTTGTGTTGCCACTAGCAGCCGTTAGCTAATGCTATAACTGCTCAAATGTATGCAGTGAATGTTAACTCATAAGCTGCTACCTAATCACATAATCACACATTTGTGTGTTATAAAGTCAGAATTGCAAGATATAGTCAGAATTGCATGATATAAACTCGCAATTCTGACCTTTTCTTCACAATTGACTTTTTTGCGCAGTTGCGAGTTTATATCTTGCAATTCTGACTTCTTTTCTCAGAATTGTGAGATCTAAACTGCAATTGCAAGTTATAAAGTCCAATTCTGAGGAAAAAAGAATTGCGACAATTTTCGCGTTTATATCACAAATATGTAAACTCGCAATTGCGAGAAAGTCAGAATAGCGAGATAAAAAGTCACAATTACCTTTTCTTTCTATCCTGTGGTGTAAACAAGCTTCAATAGTTATAATGTATGATTAAGAGCTCATATTGAAAAATGCTGGATTGTTAAGTAATGGCAATAAACTGTACGGCTTTTAAAGACTTAGAAAGCAATATTTGGCATGATCCTTGTCTTTTATTCCCGCCGTAGTAAAATTGAAAAGTACTGGAAAATGGTTGCTGAAAAAGAGTTGGAACCCTGTTGGGGTAACACATTACATGTACAACTTGAGTTATGTAATCAGATTACTTTTTCAAGTAACTAGTAAAGTAATGCATTACTTTTAAAATTACAAAAAAATATCTGAGTTACTTTTTCACATTTATTTGACTGACACCTCTCCTGTCCCCATGTTGAGAAAAATCGAGAGTATGTGAATTTTTTCTGAGGCTTATTATTTCAATTTTGGTATGAAGAGGTCTTTACATTTGCGCACAATTTTTTTTTGTTATAAAAAACAACAAGCCCAGCCCAAGTGAGAAAAAGTAACGCCAAAGTAATGCAAAAGTAACATAACGCATTACTTTTCTTAAAAAGTAACTAACCCAGTTACTTTTTAAGGGAGTAACACAATATTGTAATGCATTACTTTTCAAAGTAACTTCCCCCAACACTGTATTTTTTTTAAGAAAAATGGCTGATCGTTTTGTAAGTCCAAGCGGTAACCTCTCTTGAAACCAACACAGAAGTGACTTAAACTGCAATTCATCGACTGGCCACTAGAGACAGGCTCCAAAATGTTAAAATGCCTAACTTTACAGCAGAATTTTTTTACTGACTGGTACAAAAAGTGGTAAGACCCTATTCCTCGTCTGGGATTGTGCAGAGCCTCTGAACCCCTTCCTTTGAAAGTGCATAGATTTGGATCTTCAACCCGTTGGAGGCCGTTGAAGTTCATTATATGGATAAAACTGGAATGTTTCCTCAAAAAACTTAATTGGTTTTCGACTGAAGAAAGAAAGCACATCTTTCACTTGGCTGTATTTCATGATCAAAGTGATTCCAGGCATCGCACGCTTTCAAATCCCGCCCGTCTGGAAGGCGTGCCGTCTAACGCTAACAAATCCAACCTCAGGAATCGCCCAAAATGCCGCAATAACCAATCAGAAAAAAATAGATTTTTTTTAAAAATCAGGGTGATCATCGTTTTCCTGATCGGTTGTCGCTGTCATGTACGAAGACTCTTGCCCATCCCTAATAGACATCCACTTGATAATGCATACGGTGAGGTGATACCTCTCATAATGTACCTCAAAATGAGTAGAGAAACGTCCTGCTCAAGTCGTCCTTGCCATGGAGGCTGGGTTTGAAGAACTCCAATGTTTCATCATCGATTCGGACTTACACTGGGATTGATGTAAAATCGACGTCATTGTCTTTACAGTTGTGTACAATCTCTGAGGTCTGAGGAAGCCTCGTGAGCTGAAGTACAGTTATGATAATGGCCTTTAGCTTTTGACACGGGCTGTAAGCGACCAATCACAACAGACTGGGCCATCTGGCCAATCACAGTAGAGTATCTCACAGAAAGGAAGGATTTAGAGAGACTGAATCATCCATTGAGTTGTTTGAGAATCATTGAACACTGTGGTGGTGTGCAGTGTATTTTATGAGAAAATGAAAGTGTTTTTTGACCTTTAATGCATGTAAGGTCATGTTGTTATAGACCTCCAAAACAAAATTAGGAACCTTTAAAATAGCATAATAGGGGCACTCAGACTCTCTCTTACCAGTGACTGAATGACTTAACGAGCTGATTGATACTGGATTTATTTTTCTTTCTGTTAATTATTCTTATCTTAAACAGGACAAACACACAGAAAAACTCCTGGTGAAGAGACTGAGATCCACGTGACACACTATTATAAAGATGGCGTTTATTAAAGAGGAGACTGAAGACATAAAGATGGTGTTTATTAAAGAGGAGAGTGAAGACGTGAAGATTGAAGAAACATTCGTAGTGAAACTTGAAGAAACTGAGGAACAAACAGGTTGGTTTCATTCTCAAAGCTTAAGATCAGAGTTATATAAAAATGTCCTGGATCTTTAAAATGCTTGTATGGTCCATAAAGTCCATAAAAGAGCATTTATCCATCATAAAAGTGCATCCATCCATTAGGGGTGGTTAATCTGTCTGATTTCCCGATTCGATTCGATTACGATTATTGAAGTCCCGATTCGATTACAGCCGATTTTCGATTATTGACGATTCTCGATTAGCGATTATTGATTTTCCATTTCACAACAGTAAACGAAAATACACTACAAAGTGATTGCAGTATAAAAAAAAAGTCAGCTACTGAATTACTTAACTCTTTTATTGAGTAACAACAACTCAAAGCACTTGTCCTGTAGTGTCGTGTAGTTACACAGAAATGAATACATCACATTGTGTTGTGACTCATCAAGTTGAACTAAACAACAAATAAATGAAAGGCTTATTTCCTTTAGGAAGTAGATCAGAACCAACATACTGTAGAA
This sequence comes from Gobio occitaniae, assembly GCA_033150135.1. NCBI lineage: Eukaryota > Metazoa > Chordata > Actinopteri > Cypriniformes > Gobionidae > Gobio > Gobio occitaniae. The sequence continues at coordinate 146,315 of JARQWZ010002146.1, read as the reverse complement.
ATTGGACAATTTTCTTCTAGAAAGACAACGTGTTCATGTGGAGGAAGACTGCAGGTTGCAGTCGAAACATGTCAAGGTAAAGAAGAAGTTTTTTCTCCAAACACCTTGTCTTTCTAGAAGAAAATTGTCCAATTTAATCATTAAGAAGACAAAATGAAAATTTTTGAACAACTTACTGTAGCTTCAGCTTATATACTGTACTGTAGAACACAGTGACATAATGTTTAGAGTGATGGATGCGGTGCGCGCGTGGACCGCTCGAGCTCCTCTCGTTCGTTTCCTGACGTGAGAAAGACAAAAGGGGAAAAAACGACAGAAGAAAAACGGGTTCGTGTCGGAGGAGTGTCGAGGCCCGTTCGGTTCCGTGAGCGGGAGCCGCGGGTCGGTGCAGCGGAGCGGCGGTGTGTTTCCAGCATCAGTCCGGCTGTGTGTGTGTGTGTGAGATCCGCTCATCGCGTCCTCAGGATCGCCTTAATTCCTGCGAATGTGCGCGTCGATGTGTGTCGCGCTCGCTCATCTGACGCGCTCATAAATCTGCGGATTGAAGGCGTTTATTCTGTGTTTGTGCGCGAATCTGAGCCGTGCTAACGCGCTAATGCTAATGTGCCTGAGCTCCAGAGGAGGCGAGGCGGGAGGATTTCTAGAGTGTTCCCTCAGAATCATCTCAGCATTAACGACAGATTTACATTCATCTAATGAACACACACACACACACACACACGGTGGTAGTGTCAGGTTTAGATAAATAAAAAAAAATATTTTTGAAAATTTAATGATCGATTCATGCTCGTCCATAACATACTCGCGATTAATCGATAATCGATTTTTTTCACCACCCCTACCATCCATCATAAAAGTGCATCTATCCATCATAAAACTGATCCATACGGCTCCAGGGGGTTAATAAAGGCCTTCTGAAGTGAAGTGGTGCATTTGTGTAAGAAAAATATCCATATTTAAAACTTTAAAGACTAAAATAACTAGCTTCCGGCGGATTGCCCTACTAAATAACTAATTTGATAATTTGATCCTTATTAAAATGCTGTGAACTGTTCAAATTGCGGACTGAAGAAAACCACTTGTGACTTTCAATTTTTGATTTCACATCAAGTCATTGTTTTGCAAGTCACATCTAAGTCTTGGGTCAAATCCTAAGTGAAGACAGAAAAGTCCAAGTCAAGTTTATATATTTTATTTTACCCTTTATTTCATGTTTCTGTTTACCCAATTAACCTTCTATATTATATATATTAATATTTTAGGTACAATATACAGTGTATCCGGAAAGTATTCACAGCGCTTCACTTTTTCCACATTTTATGTTAAAGCCTTATTCCAAAATGGATTAAATTCATGATTTTTTCCTCCGTAATAACGTGAAAGAAGTTTGTTTTAAATCTTTGCAAATTCATTAAAAATAAAAAACGTAAGTATTCACAACGTTTGCTCAATACTTTGTTGAAGCACCTTTGGCACCAATTACAGCCTCAAGTCTTTTTGAGTTTGATGCTACAAGTTTGGCACACCCGTTTTTGGGCAGTTTCTCCCATTCTTCTTTGCAGGACCTCTCAGGCTCCATCAGGTTGGATGGGGAGTGTCAGTGCACAGCCATTTCCAGATCTCTCCCGAGATGTTCAATCGGGTTCAGGTCTGGGCTCTGGCCTGGCCACTCTAGGACATTCACAGAGTTGTCTCGTAGCCACTCCTTTGTTATCTTGGCTGTGTGCTTTGGGTCGTTGTCCTGTTGGAAGATGAACCTTCGCCCCAGTCTAAGGTCCAGAGTGCTGTACATTGCGACATTCATCTTTCCCTCGATCCTGACTAGTCTCCCAGTTCCTGCCACTGAAAAAAATCCCCACATCATGATGCTGCCACCACCATACTTCACTGTAGGGATGGGATTGGCCAGGTGATGGGCGGTGCCTAGTTTCCTCCAGGCAATCTTTGTTCATCAGACCAGATTCTTTTTTTCTCGTGGTCTGAGAGTCCTTCAGGTGGCTTTTAGCAAACTCCAGGCGGCCTTTTACTGAGGAATGGCTTCCGTCTGGCCGCTCTTCTATGCAGGCCTGATTGGTGGAGAGCTGCAGAGATGGTTGTTCGTCTGGAAGGTTCTCTTCTCTCCACAGAGAAACGCTTGTGTCTTTTAGAGTGACCATCGGGTTCTTGGTCACCTCCCTGATTAAGGCCCTTCTCCCCTGATCGCTCAGTTTGGCCGGTGGCCAGCTCTAGGAAGAGTCCTGGTGGTTCCCAACTTCTTCCATTTACGGATGATTGAGGCCACTGTGCTCATTGGGACATTCAATGAAGCAGGAATTTTTCTGTACCCTTCCCCAGATCTGTGCCTTGATACAATCCTGTATCGGAGGTCTACAGACAATTCCTTTGACTTCATGGCTCTGACATGCCCTGTGGGACCTTACATAGACAGGTGTGTGCCTTTCCAAATAATTTCCAATCAGCTGAATTTACCACAGGTGGACTCCAATCAAGTTGTAGAAACATCTCCAGGATCAAACAAATGTCTTTCTCGTTGTCATTATGGGGTATTGTTTGTAGAATTGAGAAAAAAATTATGAATTTAATCAATTTTGGAATAAGGCTGTAACATAACAAAATGTGGAAAAAGTGAAGCGATGTGAATACTTCCCGGATGCACTGTACCATGCCAATTACGTTTTTCGTTTTATGACTGTAGGCTATTTCTGTAGGCCATTTGTGGTAATACATGAAATGACTTCATTTTTTAGGGGAATTTAACATTTTTATTATAATATTTCATCTCATTTAGTCTAGTCTTAATAGTCTATAGTAGGCCTAAGTAAAATTGTATACGGATAATTAGTGGTGCATCATCGAGAAAGGAATTGGTGTTTTTGAACAAATCATAGGCCTAAGTGAACGAATAATTTCGTTCATATCCAGTTTAATTTGCGAGCAAATCAGTGTTTTTGATGACTCAATTGAATCAAAGATTTAATGTCTTTGTCATTCTTAATTAAAAATAATCTCCATTTCTAATTATCCCATGGCCTACGTCAAGTTAAAATGCTGTGGCCACGACAAAACTCAGTAACAGTAAGTAAGAGCGAACACAGCTCTAATCTTTAGTTTTAGAAGGTAGGCCATAAAGACTTTCCAAGTCACAGGGCTCCAAATCAAGTCTCGAGTCGCATGTATTCTGTATGTCGAGTCGCAAGTCATCAAATTTGGGACTCGAGTCCAAGTCATTAGCTATTGCATAAAATACCAATCAGAGGTTGCGACTAATCTGGCTTGACTACTGTTTTATTTAGGGAATTTCTAACACGGTACCATTCAAGAAGATACGTAATATTTAGGGATGCATCGATACCAGAACAAGTCTGATACACATGCTTTCATTTTTGGTAACCTACCAATGAGAATATATTATTATGGCATCTGGTCCCTGTAAAAAACCCACAACAAAACAACTATTCTGGTTGAAATGCATTTAAAAGTAACAAAAATATATATAAGAACTGCAAGTTTGTTGTAGTTGTAGGGCTGCATAAAATAATAATAATTTTACTTCACAGAAAAATTTTATTTTGGGGGGAAATGAAGGCAGCCTATAACTATAAATCATTAGAAATTAAACACTTAAGTACACTACCAGACCTGCCAACATGTACGCATTTTTCGTACTCGGCACCCATTTTGACCCTTTGGTACGCTTGTAACCTTTTGCAACCTTGATTCGCTGCTCTCTATGTACGCATTTTGTTGCATCTCGCATTTCGCCGGTTTCAGTGCAATCTATAACGTAGATTCTGCTGCTGAGTCACAGTGTGTAAGTGGAGTGAAAAGCTTTCGGCCAATCAGAGCGCTTCATTTTAATCCTCCGCTTACATGTCCCTCCTAGCCAAATGCTTCGTGCCCTTTAAATTCAGTGCTTCAAGTAAGCCAGGCAAGTCGGATAACTTGGCTTGCATGCCATGGTTGAACCGCCTCATAGAGATACACTGTTGGCGGTTACAGCCGCGGATCGGGCGGATGACTTGACGAAAAATTATATTTTAATTCAATTCGGGCGGGTGGCGGTTGAACCAATCAAATGAAAAAAATATATGCATTGTTAAATATTTTTACAGTGAGTGCACTAAGCAAACCTGCAAGCTATGAGCCCAGCTGTCAGTATGGAGGGCTACTTCTCGTAGATGAGACTGCCTGGGTTATTTTGTTATGATATTAGTTATATTTTAAAACAGCCAGTCATTGTAGCCTACCACTCGGGGAATAGGCATTTAAAAAAATAGACAGATTATGGAGTGATATAAAAATGGCATCGGGCAATGGCAGCGTGAGATGTCCAGAAGAACGCAAGAGCTAAACTTCTACAAGCTCAATAACATCCACAGCAAAAAAAATTAAGGTAAGAAAAATAGTCGAAAAACTTTGGCCATCGCTTATTAGCATATGTGCAAGGCAAGCGGGCAAGTTTTGGGGTTGTTATGGATAATTAAAATGTGAACATGCACGTTGCACAGTTGTGCGGGGGACTTTCAGCGAATTTCAGTGAATGAATAGAGTTGGCGATTCTTTAATATCAAAGCTCCATAATTTGTTTCTTGTATGATTTTGTTAGGCCTGCTGGTATCAAATAAATTAACGTAACTGTTGTGTTGTGTTGTGTCGCGTCTCGCCACATCCAATGTAGAAAGCATTGCTTTCGTTTGAGGGTGCTTAACTCGCACCAGGTGTAGACAAAACGTTACCTGATTGTGACAGATGGCCGAATTCACATGACACATTATAAATTAGCATTATAGTCTGCCATAGCCTACCTACCCTACAGTATCAAAAAGACCAAAGCCCTCTGATGCAGGGAAGATGAAAAATGGGGATAAAGACAGAGGTAAAGTGATGTAATGGATGAACAGTTTATCTACTTGCATAGTAAGATACTAGTAAATTAATGGACCTTATTTTTACCTTAAACTTTATGCAAACAATTGTCCTGGGTTGTCTAGAGAAGCACCAGACAGTATAACTTTGTAACAATCTTGTCAGTTTTTTTTTAAACGCATGTAATATCAGTTTTTTATTAATGTTTTTACTCTACAGTTGTGTAGTTGTGTTAAATTATATAATTTTTTATTTATTAATTAAAATTTACTTTTAATTAAATTAAATATTAAATGAAATGTACATGTAAATTAGTAATAATAGGCTATTCATCTTCAATAGCATCTTCAAGGTTGGCAGGTCTGCTCTACAGAAAAATATATGGATTGTCTTGTTTAATTCAAATGTTTTCATAGTTTTACCCAGAATAGGGTGGTGTGAGCATTATTGAGCATTATTTTGATTTTATTCTATTCAAAAGTCTGTTGTCAATAAGTCAAAGCATTGCAGAGATACAGCCTCAAGAGTTATTTTGGCATCATGCCTAGACTTTGTCGCTGCGCTATATGGAAACGGTTTTGTCTATCAACACAAAATCTTTTCACAAAAAACTTTTTGTCGGCACGGTCTGAAGATGATACAATTCTATTTTGGTGAAAATCGGACAAACGGTCTAGAATGAGTTAAAAAAAAGTAGGATTTTAACAAATAACAAGATGGTGGACAGAAAGTTTGGACAAATATAGCAAAAGTGGTGTCTGTGTTCTCGGCATGACCCAAGGAATGTATTATGCAATTTTGGAAATTTTTTCAACTTTTTTCAATCAGGGCATGTGCCGAAGACACATACCAAGTTTCATAATTATACGCCAAAGCGTTAGGAAAACAAAGGGCTAGCGTTTTTTGTCATGGTTTTGCCTCGATTGGTCTAACGTTTTCAAAGATATTCGCAAATGTTTTTTTTAAAGCGCTAAATTACAATGCTGCACAAACCAAAAAGTGAAACCTGGCATGTTTGGTATCGTTGGGCTCGGCAAGGATTCAGGAGACAAAAAAAGTAACTCCCGTAAAAATAAGTTGACCACAGTTATAAGCATTTGGAAAATGTATTTTACCACTAGGTGGCGCTGGTCCGAAACTTCTCCGGCTCCGTTAATGCAATTCAACAATCCGTTCATGCGTTCTTAAAATACAGCATTTTAACACAAAATCCAAAATGACGGATATAGTAATATTGGATATCATTCGATTCGACATGGGAACAATTTTATGTTCAAAAACTGTTCAAGAGTTAACTGCAAAAATAGCCATCTCCGGACCAGTAGGTGGCGCAGCGCCGAAACGCAGCATGCAACCTCAGGTCATGCTTGTGACGACATGTACCAAGTTTGGTCCGAATACGATAAAGCGTTGCAGAGATGTAGCCTTAAGTGTATTTTTGCAACCACCACGTAAAATTAGTTTGCGAAAGGTTGTATGGATCAAACAGTTTTTTGGCATAGTCTGATGATTTGTTTAAATTTTCATGAGAATTTAACCAGATCATCTTCAGATTATGCTGACAAAAAGTTATAGAATTCAGGTTGATTTCTCAAACCGTTTTTGAAAAACGCACCAACAAATGTTACATAGCGATTGTGAAAATACACATAAGGCTATATCTCCACAACTCTTTATCGTATTCAAACCAAACTTAGTACATGTCATCACAAACATAACTTGAGGCAACGTGCAGCGTTTCGGTGCAGCGCCACCTACTGGTCCGGATATACGTAAAATGCTATTTTTGCTTATAACTTCTGAACTGTTTGTCTAAAAATCATAAAATTATGAGTTTTTATTTTTATTACCATCCAATTTTACCATATCGCATTTTGTCTGTCTGCCATTTTGAATTATGTGGTAAATGCTGTGCGTTTATGAACATATGAACAGATTGTTATGAAACTCGGTATGGGTCATCAGCACAATGCCCTAAAGGAGCCTGAGATGTTTTGAAACAGCGCCACCTAGTGGATAATTTTTCTTTTTTGACTTATTTTCATGGGAGTAACTTTTGTCTCCTGAATCCTTGCCGAGTCCAATGATACCAGACTTGCCAGGTTTCGTTGTATGGTTTGTGCAGCGTGGTAATTTAGCGCTTAAAAAACGTTAGCTGATATCTTTGAAACTGCTAGTCTGACCGAGACGAAACCAGCGTCAGAAGTTCGGAAACATAGGTTGATAGCTATACACTAATGGTCAAATGTAATAATATTGATAGTAAGGGGGAGTAATCCAATCAAAATCAGGTGTCAGTAATTTTTTACGTGTTTTTTCATATAAATGTCTATATCGCCAAAACAAAATGAGATATTTTCACCAAAATTGACACACACATGTATGGGTTCACTCTGAGGACACAAAAAAATTGTAGGATTGTGCCTCTTGGTGGCGCTATAATAGAAAAAAACATGAAATTCCCATAGACTACAATGCATTTTTCAGCCCTTTTGACTAAAATCATCTTAAAATGTGTTTAATTGCTCATTGCTGCAGTTTATCTGACACTCCCAGCCATTTTGGCATGTCTTGTAGGGCTGAAACGATTCATCGAGTTACTCGATTAACTCAATTACAAAAATTCCTCGAGGCAAAAATTCTGCCTCGAAGCCTCGTTAAATTCCTATGACGCGCACTATACGCGCAGGGATCTGATTCACACGGACCGCTGTTCAATGTTCAGGAAGCACACCATAGTGTGATACATTTTGAATTTAGTTTAGATTCTAGATGCCCAGAATCACTATAGTAACTGCATGTTTTACACAGTTTATGTAAATTGATTACCGTTCTTATAGCTGCCACACACACAAACACACACGGCGCGTGCAAGCCCCGAAGCCAGATCACTTTCACTTTCGTCTTCATAAAGTTTGTCAAGTAAATGCTTTTAAAGCCTTGCCAGTTTGAACATTGAAGCGATTGTGCACTATTCAAAAACAACAATACGTAAAACTTATCCGTTCAGTACTCAGCTTTTTCCTGTGACACGGAGAGCCGAGCCGTGTCGCGTCTTTGACAACGAGCGCGCGCCCTGAAGTAGACCTCTTTTCGCGTGAAGATTGCGCGCGGAGAGCTGCGCAGAAACGCAGTGTCAACGCCGTCCTGTGACTAAAGTAACGTCACTAAAGTAGCTTAGAAACTCAACTCAACCGTTATAGGCATACATTTGAATACCTTTGAAGTAAGTACAAACCACAGCTTCATAATGAATAGAGACGGAATGAGTAATTCACACACACAATCACTCTCTCATTAATGCATCCAAATAAATGTTATGTAGGTCTACTACTGTGTTAATGTATCTGTATCTGATGTAAAACAAACATAAATCCGCCCCACAGACATCAATAAATGCTGAAAGTGAACTGTTTCCTTCAAATATTTTAAAATCACAAAGAAATGCACTTTTTGCATTTGTTGGAAAAATTCCAACTTTAATAGTAGAAAATCAGTAACACACACACACGCATGCACCCTCCTCTCTCTCGCGCTAGTCAGACCAATCGTGGCAATGCATCACATATGCTTAAACTTTTATGTAGCCACGCAACAATAATTTCAGCATTCACTGTATACACCGGGATGTGATGTTGTGACGCGACTTTTCGAACGGATGCTTCACCTAAAATGCACCGCTATGCAATTGATGCAAGCCAAATGCAGTGTTCTATTGAAAATTAATGTATTTATGCCGTACCAAACTACAATGAAGCCACACGCACGCGCGTGAGATTAATCGATTACAAAAAGAATCGATAGCTGCAGCCCTAATGTCTTGTCTTCTTCTTTGCGCTTGGCCCCGATAATGGCTGCTTGCAGCTATATTTAATGTTGTGACTGTCCTCTATCAGAATTTTAAACCGTTTCAACTTTCCCGCAAACTTTTCTATGGGCTAACATAGACTCCCATGGCGGAATAATACGAAATCTAACGATTTCAATAGGTGCCTCCGAACCTTCTGTGCTTGGTCCCTAATAATGAGGTCTGACTGGGAGACATCTCTCATGTCCGTGTGGCAAGAATTCGCTAAGTTACAGTTTTCGATTTTCTGATGCATTTAAGAATCTACTTCACTGAGAGAGAGGCGGCAGAATGCGCATCCTGTTTGTTTTCTTTATTTTACGAAAAGCACAACATCTTGTTTTTGTCTGTTGTTAATTTTGTACTCATCTTCTTTCACTTTAGACCTGATGGCACTGAAAGATGAGAGTCAAGAACTGAATGAAATGGAAGAGAAAGATACTGATTTTACGACGGGAGAGAAATCCACAGAGACAACAAAGAATTGCTCACAAAAAAAACCCTCAGGAAACTATATCTAACAGTTATTTCACCTGTCAGCAGAAACAAAAGCTTGAAGACCACATGAGAGTTCACACTGGAGAGAAACCGTTCACCTGCCAAGAGTGTGGAAAGAGTTTTGCACGTAAAGGAAACCTTAATGCCCACATGAGAACTCACACCGGAGAGAAGCCGTACAACTGCCAACCCTGTGGGAAGAGCTTCTCACGTAAAGAATGTCTTGAGAGTCACATGAGAACTCACACAGGAGATAAACCTATCACCTGCCAACAGTGTGGACAGAGTTTTACACGTAAAGGAAACCTTTATGACCACATGAGAACTCACACTGGAGAGAAGCCATTCACCTGCCATCAGTGTGGACAGAGTTTTGCACGTAAAGGAAACCTTAATGCCCACATGAGAACTCACACCGGAGAGAAGCCTCACACCTGCAAACTATGTGGGAAGAGCTTCTCACGAACTGAATGTCTCAAGACTCACATGAGGATTCACACTGGAGAGAAGCCGCTTGTATGTGATCAGTGTGGAAAGAGTTTCAGATTTAAAGAAAACCTTAAACAGCACATGAGGATTCACTCGAGAAAAAACGGGTTTGCATGTCATCATTGTGGAAAGAGTTTTAGAAACGGCATTCACCTTAAGAATCATGTAATAACTCACACTGTAGAGAAGCCTTTCACCTGCCATCATTGCGGAAAGAGTTTCAAACATAAAGGAAACCTCAACATTCACATCAGAATTCACACTGGAGAGACGCCTTACAGCTGCCAACAGTGTGGAAAGAGCTTCAATCATAAAGGGAACCTTTATGTCCACATGAGAAATCACTCTGGAGAGAAGCCTTTCATGTGTCCTCAGTGTGAGAAGAGTTTCACATATCGAAGAGAGCTGAAACTGCATTTGCAAACTCATTTTGAAATGCAACTGTAGTGTTCTGAATGTGGGAAAACAAAATACGGCTGTTTCAGAAATTGACCATTCAAAAACGTACAGATTTTGTCATCACACTTACAGACGCACCTGAAAAGTAGCGATGCAGTAGCGTTGGGCGGTATGACCAAAAATGTATATCTCTGTATTTTTCTAAATTATACCGGTTTCACGATATATGATGGTATTTTTTCCCCTATGCGACAGCTGTTAACCAACACTGCAAAAAATGCTTTTCTTATTTAGTATTTTTCTCTCGTTTCTTGTAGGGATGCGCGGTATACCGGTACTGGAAAAATACCGGTATATATTTTATTTCAAACGGTACGATATCATGATTTTGCTCATTTCGGTATATGCTGCTGTTCCGAAGTTCACCGCTAGATGGCAGTGCGCTACCCAAGCTGACGCGAAACCGGCAAAGTGGCAACAGAACAAGATGAATACAGCAGTTGAATCTCACTCAACACGCACAAAACTCATTAATAAAGAGAGGATTAGACGTGAAATTTGGAATTACTTTGCTTATAAAACTGCTGAAGAACCATCAAACCTTGCCAAGCATCTGTCACTTAATTCCTGACTTGTAAGACATTAAGAGATTGACAGGTGAGTGCATAAATCAAACCATCTAATTTAGACATGTATTTTCTTTTAGCACTGATTAACGCACATACATAAGATCGTATCTTTTAAACATAATGAAATCTCCAGCATTCGTTTCAACCAGTGACGTTTAGATTTCATAGTATTTGCACGCATACTATTGCACTATTTACATCCGTGAAAGACATAACCAACTGTGTTTATGTAACTACTCACTAAAGTAAAGATTGACATTTGACATAATTTTGTGTGTATTTGACTGAGGAAAAACAACTTAATTTGGAATGCGCGAGCTCTTTAGGCTTGCTTGTTTGTGTGTGTGTGTGTGTGTGTGTGTGTGTGTGTGTGTGTGTTTGTTGTTGGCATGAGCGCAAAGAAAACTCTCTCTTAGCTCTTATCCCATATGTATTACGAAATGCTATAAAATCGCTTGCATGTTCAAATTGGCGAGGTTTAAAAAGACGTGGGCAGTGATTTCCGTCAGCTGTCCCGCAACGGAAGCGAAAGTGTTGAATCGGAGCACGCAGATGCTTTTATCGTGCAGGTGTGATGTCTTTTGAAGCCAGAAGCAATTTGCTAATTTTGAGAGAATGGAGACGTGCAGTAATGCTGAAATTACTTACAAGAAAGTTTCCAAATGACTGATTGATGTGATAATCTTTGTTGATTAATTTAATAATAAACATTTGCGGTAATTTCCCGCTTCATAAACCCCAAACTTGCGAGAGTGAGTAAAATAATGCGCAATACCCGCATCAAAATTCAGACCCTGTATGGTATCGATTTAATATCGGTACTTCGGTATTAGATTGTGGTACCGTACCGAAGACAAAATTGTGGTATCGAGCCATCCCTAGTTTCTTGTCTAAATATAAAAAAATTCTTAAATCAAGATGCATTTACTAGATAAGTAAAATTACATAAAATATTTTTTCTTGTTTTCTGAGAAAAAAAAACCCAAATTAAGTGAGTTTTTGCTTGAAACAAATACAATTATCTGTCCATGGGGTAAGAAAAATAAGCTTGTTTCAAGATTAAAAAGACAAGATTTCAAACAGAAACAAGATAAGAAAAGCATTTTTGCAGTGAACTTAAAGGCGCTCGCTCCGAATGTGTCTGATCTATATGATCCATGTGGTGAGTATTGTTAATCCGTGCAGAAACCGCCCTCTTGCGTGTGTTGTTTGAATTTTCCGCTGTAATCATAGGCTAAATCCGAAATCGCCCCCTAAACCCTCATTCACTATTCCCTACGTTATCCACTAATATAGTTTACTTGAAGGATTGAATGAAAACGAATGCGTGAAGACGGACAGCCGTTGAGTGTACATCAGTTGTACACTCGTTATTGCGGTGCAATGTGGGATAGAATGAGTGCACTCAATAACGTCCACTATGGTTTCGGACACCACTACAAATTGCTGTCCCTTCAAATAATGGCCTATTTGAGGGTATAGGGGGTGATTTCAGATTTAGCCATAGGCTGTAATGCGATCTCAGCGGTGTCCTCACTACAGTGCAACAGTGAAATAGGACCCCTCTCAAAAAGTGTCGCACCGCGTTCCGAACGTTGTTTAAGCGACATATACCAGTATTGCGGTATAATCAAAATTCATATCATAAGCCCTAGGATGCACCGACAATTTTGGCCAATACCGATAACTGATAATCCTTTTTATTTGAAAGATGATAACTGATATATTGGCCGATAAAAGTCTCACCATTAAAAGCCACTTAACAAGCATACAATTCTAAGGATGTTCTCATCATTTTATGTAGCCTATGTAACTGGTTTGTTGTCTGTTCTGTGTTTTCTTTTCTTTTGTCTGAATAAATAGTTGTACTACAACTAGGTCGACTCTTCATTTTTTCTGTAAAAAGACTGTTTTATCTCTTATCTATGTGTGAATTTGCCCTTTTCCGTTTCTCACCCATGCAAAGACAATGCAGAAAGCAATACAATTAATCTATGGCTACCGTCAACTGCCTGGTTACCAACATTCTTCAACATATTAATATTCTATTGTGTTCAATAGAAGAAAGAAAATTCAGTCATTTGTGAGAAAAGCTTCCCCGGCATTGACAACAATTTCCAGCTTTCCTTGTTTTCACTGTTATACGGTAGGGGGCGCTATTACACATCTTCTGAAAGACTACTGAATCTCCAAATCAAAACACAGGAAATAAGAAGCAGAATCAAGCGATGGCATATGTAAAATAACACTATCATCAACATAAAACCGCATATAAACCGCCTAATGTTACTGAATGAAATGTTGACCCAGGATGAGCTATTGGATTGTGAAGCTTTGGCCAGATCTGAGCCGACACTATTTGAGATAGAATCTTTTGAAGATTGCTCAGAAAATTTTATTTGTAGTAAAACCAAGGTTCATTTTATTAAAGCGATTGCTATTAATAATTTATTCATTCATCAATGTCCATGTGTTTTAAATATTATACTCTACTGATATTAATGAACTGAATATATATATTGTTTGCAGGTTGGGGGTTTCATAGAAATGTATGAAACTATACAATAAAAAACTTTAATGGCCGTTTTCTCAAAATTAGTTTCTCACACTCAGAGTCAGATATATCCACTTCAGTAGCACCTACAAACTTTCCCAGTCGTATACTTGACTATATTCTGAAGGCTTTTACAGAGGGATTTGTTGATATATCATTCCTATCCTGAGTTATGGGTCCTTTTACTCTAAAAAACATGGCAAAAACACTTCATTTTTTTTAAGCACAAAATAAGATACCCAGAATCCCTTCTGTAAAAACCCTCTCATCTAATATGTCAAAAAAATAGAACCATGAATTTTAAACCTGGTCCTTTCCAATTTCCAGATTTTGTTTTTGGAAATGAGTATAAGTATATAAGGCCTCATTTGCATATTAAAACATTAATTTACACACAACTTGTGATAAATTTTTTTTCCTTATGTTTATGCCAGTAATAAACTGGAGAAGTTTCACAGTGATATCTTCTAATTTAAAAAATATTCCCTATTCACCTGTAGTGTCTCGCCTTAAATTGTATTAGAAATATAAAGTGAAAATAATCAGACTAGGCACATGTTAATATGTTAATACTAATATGTTTAATATATTAAAAATAAAAAACAAAATATGAAGTTAATTGAAGTAAGCATTTATTGCCAAGTGCTGAGTGACGCTATCAAGAACGCTGCTCTTCCATTTGAACTCTAAAAAATGTTGTTAACTAAGCATAATAATATCAGTTTTACATGTGAATATTAACATTTGCACATTTCTTTTTAGCTCAGGCTTCTGCTACAAGAGATTAAAGAGTATCAATCCTGTGGTGCATGTTGCCTGTTTAAGGATTAAAGGAACACGCCAACTTTTTGGGACTTTAGCTTATTCACCATATCCCCCAGAGTTAGATAGTCTGACGCACCCACCGCTAGCCTAGCTTAGCACAAAGACTGGAGGTAAATGGCTCCAGCTAGCCTACTGCTCAATACGTGACAAAATAAACGGCAACATTTTTCATATTTACATGTTGTGATGTGTGTAGTTACATCGTGTACTAAGACCGACCGAAAATGAAAAGTTGTGATTTTCTAGACTGATATGGCTAGGAACTATACTCTCATTCCTGCGTAATAATCAAGGAACTTTGTGCTGTACCATGAGTGCAGCGGCGCAATGATATTACGCAGTGCAGAGAGACGGGCTTTGAGGTGTTTTTCATTCAGCTTCATTTCATTTCCATTTAATTTGGACTTCATTCAGCAATACCGGCCTTTCAATAAAACAACACCTTTCATTTTCTTCTTAAGTAAAAAATTAAGATGTTCTCAAATATTTTCTAAAGAACTTCTTAAGAACTACTTCATCTCACGATGAACGACTTATCGTTCAACGACTTATCATCTCACAGATCTTTTAGAAGGCATTTGGCCCTGCAGCTACAGCTGTACTGACACGTGCATTGAGTGCACAGGAACAAGCCAAACTGGAAACCAGTTATAAACTTTGCTGCTGTGAACATTCAATGAGCCGCAGGCACTGATAGCATGGGTCAAATGAAAGATTTTAAGTTTTTTGTTATCAATTGTGTTCTTTTGAGAATCTATTTGAATATGAAAAGAAAGATTGGACAAACACAAGTTGGATGGAAAGCACAAAGATTATTTTTGGTCTCTTTTGAGACACTAATAAACATGAGTGCAGTGTTTGCAAAGTCTGAGACAAGACCAAAGTAAAAGCTGTTTTATAAGTCTGAGCCTTAATCAGTGGTAAAAATGGACTTACAACTACAGCTGAAGAGAAGTTCAAACCTCTTGACGCTCGCCATCTGGAGATCACATCAGGGTCACCACTTTGAAAGAAACCATCTGTCTGCCTAACGATGGAATCCAATGCCGTGGCTTTTCGTATGTAAAATATAAATGCTTTCTACTCTAAGATAATTAATAAAAAAATTCATAACACACCACAGTTTAATAGTTTTTATTCACATATGTATATGTAACAGAGTTTAAATAATGTTAGTTAAATTCATGCACAAATTGGGAAAACTCGCCGTTGGTTGTTGCTTCATTTGCGTACGTTGTATTGAGGGACGGTGCTCCGTAATCACCAGCAGTTTCACGATGCTTCGCTGCTGGTAAGCTGCTTTGATGATCGCTCTGTCTTAATAACTCGAGTTTGGATTGTTTTCAAGTGCATAACTCAACTTTTATACTACACACAAGTTTACTGCTTTTGTCTGTCAACTCCTAGTTCTGTCATTAGAGTCATATGTGTTATTTGTGACGATAAAATGAGGAGTGTGTGTGCATTAACATGCTTGTGAACTCCGAACTCTGTTTATTTTAAGATTTTACATGCAACGTCAATGCAGTGCTTTAACCAGGCTTTTGGCCTTGTGTTTTTCCCAGGTATGTGTTTTTGTCATGTTCTGTGAATTAATTGTTAGCCGAATTGAGTGTTAGCGATTACCACATGTGCTGTATGCTTTCGCACGTGCTGAGCGTGTAACTGCGCCATTTTAGATATGTGCGTTTTTCCTTTCTGTATATCATTTATACAAAAATATGTAAAATATTGGTCACTTGAGTTTATAGTTACTTTGCATTAATGTAATGTGATGAGAATTGAGAAAAAAGATACTGTTTTCTATTCTATTTTCTACAATGTACGTCTTATTCAGAATTCTGTCCACTATATGATCACTTTGAGAAAATGTAATCACCAGCAGTTGCACAATGCTTCGCTGCTGATTTTACATGCAACGTCGATGCAGTGCTTTAACCAGGCTTTTGGCCGTGTTTTTCCCAGTGTCCAGGCCAATAAAAGAAGCCTTGAGTGACCAACCACCTGATTCTCTGTTGATTTATTCCATCAACGTCAACACAGTCACATATATATAAAAGTAAAAAGGCTGGAGAGATTAACATGTCAGGTATACATGCATACATAAGAGCAATTGATATCATTTTTGCACATTGGTTCTCTTTTCAATAATGCATAATATATGGAGTTTATCACCATCCTGTGTATCGTCTGAAGATGGCTTCACAGTAGCACCTGTGAGGCTGGAAATTGCCTGAAGAATAACATTGCTGTGCACTAGAGACATGCTTCTGTTTTGCTTCAAGGTTCAGGAAAAAGGACAAACTGATCTCTGAAAGGAGACTCTGCTATTTATACTGACTCAAATATGAAGAAATGAGGAAGTGCTTTTTTTTTGCAGCTCCTGGAATGTGGTGTAGAGAAGACTGAAATGCTTTCACGTTGCCTTCAGGAAGTATTCAAAGCATCCTTCAGGGTTTTTCCCACAGACTGTGTTTCCTTCAACAACCCTTAAAGCAGGGGTCTCAAACTTGTGGCTGATGAAAATTATATTTTGTGGCCCCCTACTTGACATCAAAGTTTAGTGTTAGTGCGGCCCGCACGTTGCTCTGAAAAGCACCTTTTTGCTGAGTCATTACGTATGCAGCGCTTGCCACGCTTGCTGCCCCCTTTGTGTGTGTGTGTGTGAGAGAGAGAGTTGGCCTGCCCCTCCCTCAGTATAGTAGTTATAGCAGTATAATTGGTTGACACCGCGTGATTGACAGGAACAGACGAACAAAGCTGATCAGACAGTCGAAACGAATGTGGTCTAACAGCGCTCGTCAATGTCAAAATGATTGAGATGGCCAATCAAATCAAAGAAGGCGGGGTTTACATTCTCTTTTGGCTCGTGTACACTGCACAGTCTTCACACACAGACGAGTGCGTCAATCTATCGCTTAATGCCTTTGCGGAGAGAGACTTCCGGAGACACTTTCCGGTGAAATCACAAAACAAAATGCACACAAACGTGTCCATGGTCTTATTAAATGTGACCCGTCACGGCAACCAGGGACACAAGTCGGCAGCACAAGTTTCGAGCAAAATGGGAATGAAGCGTTTTTTAAAAAAATTGGTGATTTTCGCTTTTTTGCCGAATCTGTTAGTTGAGATCATGAAGAAGCCTCTCCATGTTTGAGATAGCAGTATTGGTATATTTAAAAGCATACACTTTGAGGTTGAAATCGCCTTGTTTTTAGGAGATTCTAGCATGCAGCAGAGGCATGTTTCTCTTTTGTTATTGTCCCGCCCTCTAAGGGAAGCGTGGCTCAGTGTTGCCAAGTCCGCTGTTTTTCATGTCCGCGGGTTGAAGCGACCCCAATTATGTGATATTTAGCCCCGGGAATGTGAATTTTAGTAGGCAACCATGCCAAAAAAACACATATTTTACCCCCTGAAATGCGATTTTTTACCAGAGAAGCCCCCCTGAAACGCAATTGGGCTTGTTTTGGGCTAGTTTTGAGTAGCAATTGTTCGGGTTTTGTTGTGAAAACCTGGCAACCCTGGTGGCTGATACACGAGCAGCGAGCAACGAGCAGCTGATACAAAGTGCAAAGTGTCTATATGTGTTAAGTTACTGTGTGACTGACATAACAACACAGCACATTACACTAGATTTGAATTTAAATCAGCGCATCAGACCGTGCATTAAAAAGTGCCGCTTTCTGTTGTCTGAGCGTGCACGCTCTCTCTCTCTCTATAAACTCAAGTGCGTCACGTGTCAGGTCGTTGCCATTGAGAAAAAAAAACAAACAAAACCATCATTTAATGATGTGGGGAAAGTAAGCTAATCGCGGAAGAATAAAATGGATAGTAAAAAGATGCCAGGGGGAGCTGAAAAAGCCAAGTTAAAAAAAAAGAAAGGCATTGGAGGATGACGCAGCCAAATGAGCCAAACTTACAGATATTTTTTCAAGACAAATGAGCACACAGGAACTGGCAACTCATATATAGTGAAAATACTATATAGAAAGACGGTCGGGTGCGGTTACTTATGAATGGGAGAAACTGCAATGCGTAATGAAATTCCATATTATTCTCTCCGGTCCGATAATATGTTATTTCGCCAACACTTCGTGGACTATGCTTGATTTACGTTTGTTACTTGCATTTATGCATTACATTAAGTGTTTCCCGCGTGAGGTACTTTGTGTTGTACATTGCCATGATGTTCACACGCACACAAAACCACTACGGTACCTCAGCGTTTCACAGACACACCGTGAAATATTGCAAAAATAGACTGGTTACATGAGCCTAAGCTCTTTTCAATAAAATCCATGCAAAAGTTAATATCAGATAATTTTAGAATACAGTATAGGATGTACCGAATATGCTTCAGTTTTATGCAAAACACAAATATGACAAATAGAATATCAGACCTCTGTCATATGGCCAAAAGTAAAGTCCTTGAAAGGTTCTTGAATTTGAAGTTAACCAAGCTGTGGGAATGCTGTATGAACAACTATCCAAACTGTTTTAGACCTAAAAGAGCCTTTGTAGGCCTATGTTACCCTTAAATGTCAGAGAAAAGAACAGAATCAGAGATTTTTTTTTCTTATAGAAAATTGTACTTTGCATATTATACTATACAAACACATAATTATAGTTGATTTTAGTTTATCATAGTTGATCATGACTGTTATCACAGAATCCTGTTAAAAAGTCCTAATGCTACACAATGAAATCAATTCACCAAGTTTTATGTAGAAAACCAGCAAATAACAAATAAAAATGTTTTATAAAAAAGATAAAACTCACATATTTCAGCCTCTAAATCATTTTTAGTAAAAAAAAAGATAAATTACTGACATTTACAATGCACATTATCCTTTATTATTAATAGTATGCGGTCCGATTGTAACCATGCAGCTTTACAGGGGGTATGGCTTATCTAAATGAGATGTAAATGAGCCCTATTGTCACTCCCAGCAGGTGAGAATAAAATCTTTAGAGGCAAATTTCTCCCTGTTAAGCTTTTTGGAGTGTCTACTTTCAAATGGCCACAACTTGTGTGTTACACATCACTGGAAAGCTTGGAGACTACACTTTCAGAATCTATAAATAACTCAAAATGCTCCAGAACCGACTTGTGTCAGCAGCATTCATGTTTGAAATTGAATGAATACATGTAAGAATAAAACACTACATAGACTTCACTATAGAATATACACTTACCTAAAGGATTATTAGGAACACCTGTTCAATTTCTCATTAATGCAATTATCTAATCAACCAATCACAAGGCAGTTGCTTCAATGCATTTAGGGGTGTGGTCCTGGTCAAGACAATCTCCTAAACTCCAAACTATGGTTGTTGGTGCCAGACGGGCCGGTCTGAGTATTTCACAATCTGCTCAGTTACTGGGATTTTCACGCACAACCATTTCTAGGGTTTACAAAGAATGGTGTGAAAAGGGAAAAACATACAGTATGCGGCAGTCCTGTGGGCGAAAATGCCTTGTTGATGCTAGAGGTCAGAGGAGAATGGGCCAACTGATTCAAGCTGATAGAAGAGCAACTTTGGCTGAAATAACCACTCGTTACAACCGAGGTATGCAGCAAAGCATTTGTGAAGCCACAACACACACAACCTTGAGGCGGATGGGCTACAACAGCAAAAGACCCCACCGGGTACCACTCATCTCCACTACAAATAGGAAAAAGAGGCTACAATTTTCACAAGCTCACCAAAATTGGACAGTTGAAGACTGGAAAAATGTTGCCTGGTCTGATGAGTCTCAATTTCTGTTGAGACATTCAGATGGTAGAGTCAGAATTTGGCATAAACAGAATGAGAACATGGATCCATCATGCCTTGTTACCACTGTGCAGGCTGTTGGTGGTGGTGTAATGGTGTGGGGGATGTTTTCTTGGCACACTTTAGGCCCCTTAGTGCCAAATCCCTTTATGACCACCATGTACTCATTCCTCTGATGGCTACTTCCAGCAGGAAGCCTCCGGAGTGTCCTTAGAACGAGTTTCCAGGCATGTTGTTGTATCAACAGATACCTCCACCACGGGCTGGAGTGCCATGTGTAATGGACAAGCAGCCGCGGGCTCCTGGACAGGACCCCAGCGCCTTCTGTATGTCAATTGCTTCGAGTTGCTGGCAGTACGGTTCACCCTGCACCGCTTCCGAGCGTTGCTGAGGGGTCAACATGTACTAGTCCGGACAGACAACACGGCCACAGTAGCGTACATCAACCACCAGGGCGGTCTACGCTCCCGCCGTATGTCTCAACTCACCCGCCAACTCGTTTTATGGAGTCAGAAGCACCTGAGGTCCCTTCGTGCTGTCCACATCCCGGGAGAACTGAACCGTGCAGCCGACGAGCTCTCACGGATTCAGCCACTTCCTGGAGAATGGAGACTCCATCCCCAGATGGTCCAGCTGATTTGGGAACAGTTTGGCGATGCACAAGTAAATCTGTTTGCCTCCCACGACTCATCCCACTGCAGCCTGTACTATTCCCTGACCGAGGGCACGCTCGGCACGGATGCACTGGCGCACAGCTGGCCCCAGGGTCTACGCTTATATGCGTTTCCCCCAGTGAGCCTTCTCGCAAGAGTACTGTGCAAGATCAGGGAGGACAAGGAGCAGGTCCTTTTCCCTTTTTTCCTATCCCTCTGAGACCGGACCTCCTCTCTCAGAGACGGGGCACTCTATGGCACCCGCGTCCAGCGTTCTGGAAGCTCCACGTGTGGCTTCTGGACAGGACGCGGCAGGTTTGAGTGGCCTGCTACCTACGGTGGTCGCCACCATCACTTCCGCTAGGGCAGAGTCTACACGACACGTCTATGCGTTGAAGTGGAACCTTTTCGTCACCTGGTACTTTTCCCACCGAGAAGACCCCTGGAAATGCCCGATCGGGTCCGTGCTATCGTTCCTCCAAGAGGGGCTGGAGTGAAGGCTGTCTCCCTCCACCCTAAAAGTGTATGTGGCTGCAATATCTGCCCATCACAACCTCTTGGGGGATAAGAAGGTAAGTCAGCACGACCTGATCATCAGGTTCCTGAGGGGGGCGAGGAGACTGAATCTTCCTCGCTCTCCTCTCGTTCCCTCTTGGGACCTCTCAGTAGTTCTAAGTGCTCTGCAGAGGCCTCCCTTTGAGCCTTTGCGGTCGGTTGATATTAAGTTCCTGTCGCTGAAGACGGCACTGCTGACCGCACTGGCCTCAGTTAAGAGGGTCGGGGACCTGCAGGCATTTTCGGTTGACGAAGCGTGCCTAGAATTCGGGCCGGCTAACTCTCACGTGATCCTGAGACCCCGGCCTGGATATGTGCCCACGGATCCTACCACCCCATTCAGAGATCAGGTGGTGAACCTGCAAGCGCTGCCTTTGGAGGAGGCAGACCCAGCCTTGGCATTGCTCTGTCCAGTACGCGCACCCGCATGTCCGGCCAGGTGCCCCGTGTGCATGGTTCCCCTCCGGTGACCCCCACACGAGTATTTCCACCATAAGCCTCCTCAGTGAGCAGGTGTCTTCCCTTGGCAAGTCCCTGCCACCCCTAGGGTTAAAAATCCACCTTCGGCTGGTACCCTAGAGATCTTCCATATGCAGCCCTTAGCGGGTCATATGTGTATTCTCTAAGTCCTCCCCACGGGTAGGCATTTTGGCATTCCCTCACTGGGATATGCTTCCCAGTGTACCTTGGTATTCCTGTGATAAGTGGGAGTCCGTGCGGCCTTAAGTGGCGGGATCTCACACTTACGCAGGGCACTGGATGACAGCTGAGTGGCGCGGTTATATTGGAACCCCCATTCGTTAGTCACTAACGTACGTCGTAGTGACTGAACGAAAGGGAACGTCTCGGTTACGTATGTAACCCTCGTTCCCTGAGGAGGGAACGGAGACGTACTTTCCTCTGCCACATCAGTTGTGCTGCTGGAACGCGGAGTCCAGATCTTGGCTCCGCAGCAGATACATTATGCGATGTTGCCAGCGTACTTCCTTATATACCCACAAGGTGGGGCGGAGTTACGCATGCAAATTCCGCATGCCCCATGGCATTGGCACGCCATTGGGCGCTGTTAAACACCTCGAAGGTGATTGGCTTCTAGGCGATACCCCCATTTGTTAGTCACTAACGTACGTCTCCGTTCCCTCCTCAGGGAACGAGGGTTACATACGTAACCGAGACGTTTTTTTTAATTAACACAATTGAACATTGCCGTAAATAGTATTTCTTTGTGTGCCTGTAACTCTGAAAGTATTAAAGATATCTTAATATCATTCTATATTATCATTCTTTATACTTTTTTTGTAATCTTCATTTTAAAGGTGCAGTGTGTAAGTTCTAGTGGCATCTAGTGGTGAGGTTGTGAATTGCACCCGCTCACCCCTCCCTTTCGGAGCACATAGAGAAGCTACGGTGGCCGACAAAGGACAAAAATATTGTCGTAGAGAACAGAGAGTGACTAGCGCTCCGTAGAGAAACTTGTCCCTTTAGGGCTACTGTAGAAACATAATGCCGCCAAATGGCGTCTTCACTGTAAGGGGACCCGCGGTGTGTGTAGATAGAAACGGCTCATTCTAAGGTCATTAAACGGTTCATTTGTAGGTCTTTGTATATTATATTGCATTTCTGTCAATAGATCCTCATAAATATTACACACTGCACCTTTAAAGGCCCTATATGGTTAAGTCCCATATATATAATGTGGCTCCATGTTCAAATTGATGCATTTTACTCAATTATCTATATATAGCTACACTAACACATTACAAAACATTATAAAACATTAATTGGTAATAGTGAAAGACGACTACCCTTTTTATTTACGATTTCATGTTTTCTTGCGTGGCTGAATGTTGGACTCATGAACAATATCAAAAGGGATTTGCCGTTAGCGCGCTAGATCACCTTAATTTTCTCAACAATTTTCTGTGTGTTAAAGATGAGAATAATGAAAATAAACCCAAACTAAATCTCTGGAATGCGTATTGCATCAATTCCTCGAGTCTGCGTGTTTGTTGAATGAGGAGAGCAGAAACAAAATATAGTTTAACTGTTTAATATTTAGTTTAGTCAGATGAAGAAAGCATACAGAGCTCTGGGTCACAACTGTCCCTGATTACACAATCCTATGCGAGGCTTATGTTCAGGCAGTCTGCAACTGCTCACCTTTCCCTCGACCCAACATTTATACACAAAATGAATAATGTTAATCAGATGACTTCTGGTCTTGTGAAAGTCAGATGAATTTCTGGTCGTGTGCTTCGTTTGCAACATTCCACTCCGTCATGATTTTTCATCCTGCACACAAAAACTGCTTCCTTTGTTAAGACACACAGAGAGTTGTCACACGGCAACTTTAGCCCCATGACACACATGGACCTGACATATATACCAACACCCTATGTCTATCACTCTGGTCACACACTTCAACAGAAAGTAAATCATTTTCTTACCCTTTATATTCTTAATGCATAAATCATCTCATAAGCTTTAAATTCCCATTATCTTCAATGAACTATGTTAATGATTAATTTCTACAAGTATTGTTAGCAATAATGCACAAACAAATATTTTATTCTCATCAGTCTCAATCAGCTCTAGTACTTCAAATGAATAATTAATAAAAGAACAAACTATACAGGCACTTCATATTTAGACATCATTTATATTTGGGATTTAATTTGAACTAGGGCTGAACGATTAATTGCATTTGCGATAATATCGCGATATGATAAAACACGATTTCCTAACCGCAAAGGCTGCGATTACAGTCTGGTCACGTGACACGCGAGAGTAAAGTCTGCAGCATCAACTTGGCACGTTACACATATCATATGCCTGGCCTAAAAGGAAAAAAAAAATATTTGTGTTTGATCTATCTAATATTGTGTTGTTCATACCATAGGCTACAATAGAGGTGGGAGAAAATATTCTCTCTCCAATGATTCTGAGCTTAGATTTTAACTGCAGGTGCGCGGTGGCGCTGCGTGTGTTTTAGAAACACCCGTATTCTGATTGCTTCCATTATCTCTCTCTTTCACTCTCTCACACAATCATACACAAACCAAAAATAATATTTCATAATGTTGGGAAAGGTTGACGGCCCGAATTGCGATGACATTCGCAGGCTTCTTTGCACAGGATATGCGCTGTGAGAAACTTTGCTTGATGTCACGCTTACAGTGTGTGTTCTCGCCCGCTGGTATTTTCCTTACAAATGCTCAACGAAGGCTTCATTCATGTCGTTCGGAATGCAGTGTGCTTGTATATTAAAAAATAAGAAACTCACTGACAGAAGGCTTTCCATTTCAAATGCTCACGCGGCGCTTTGTGAAGAGTTCTCGCGAGCACGCGTCTGTGTGCGTCTCAAAATGCTTTTATGACGCAAAATTAATGTAAACACCATCAGTTATGTCTTAATGAATTAAACAGACAGGGCAAAAGCATCTTATATTTCAAAAGAGATCTGTGCATTAGTGTGAATGCAGGTCTCCTGTTGTCTATGATGATGTCATGTCATCATTAATAATCAAACAACAGTAAAGCTGAGAAAGAGAAAAATCACTCACAGTTCAGACACTCTTAAAGCAGCACTAGGTAACTTTTCAACCTTCATAATATATTTTCAAGACTCTTGTGATGATACATCGACTCACAATAGGTTGAATGACACGTCTGCCATAGCCTGATGGGGTCTGTATCGTTTTTAATCGTACTTTTAAACTTCGGGTTTCGGGTAGTAACCCGAGAACAAAAAGAACTACAAAATTCGACTGCTTTACGGCATATACGTCACTTCCACCACCACCCCCACTTCCTTAAATTCGGACGTGCGAGCCAAACTATCATTTGTTTGCCGGATGTTATAGTCATGGCCGAAGCAGCACAGAAAAATAAGAAAGCAAAGGTTTTGTCGGAGGAAAGCAAAAAGAGGAAACGAGAAAGTGATGGGATTAAAGACAGGAGGATCAACATTGGGCAGTGTTTGCTCGTTGGCGTGAGCTGAAGGAGGAGGGGCTACATTCTTGCAAGTAAATACATAAGACGTACAAAATCATATTTTAGGATACCTAACATGTCTGTGATATTGGTTTATTTGTCTTTCCTCAAGCTATAATGCAAATCGATTTTTCAAATTTGCAGATTCATCTATGGTAGCTTGATATTATAATATTGACGATATATGGTTATTACCTACCACTCAAACATTGAATTGAAGTATCATATAGATTCTGTAAAACGGGAACCAATAGACTAGGCAACTACAATGATGCTGGCTTGTAAACGTGAGCATCGCGATCATTTGGCGTTTGAAAAAATTAATAAAACACATGAAATTATATTCATATGACATGCTGAAACATGCCACTGTACCTGGGATGAAGACATTTCACACGCGACGCAAGCAGAACCATCTATGAGCAGAACACCTGCATGTGAACTCCATAGACAGGTGAACTCCTCCTGCAGTGTTCAGGGCTATCATAGGTGTCATGTCAACAAATGCACGTGCGATGCATCCCCTGATGTAAGAGGACAGAGTTTACGACAGTTGTAGAGGACAATACTGTTTCCCAACTGTAGGGGGACCCAGAGAGCAAAACCTACCTATTGCTGCTTTAAATACTGAAAGCACTCTTTGTTCATTGCTTGTAATATGTTTTTTTGTTCCTCTTTATGATTTACTAGCTTATGTTTTGCAGCTATATTCATTTATATATTTAAAATTATTAACATGCAATTGTTTTAATTAAAATGTTATAATGTGTAGTTATTTAAAAAAGCTTATAATTATAATCATAATAATTTTTATTAAAGTTTTTAATAAATTAATAAGATTAATATTAATAAGGAAAAATATCAATAATTGTTTTGGAATCGGATCGTGACTCCCAGAATCGGAATCAGATCGTGAGGTACCAATTAAAGATTTCCACCATTACTATACAATGATGTATTGTTGAATAATACAGAAGATAAAGAGTTTAAAAAATAATTGCATATTAAATCGCAATCGCAATATTGGTTAAAAAAAAATTCGCAATTAGATTTTTTTCCAAAATCGTTCAGCCCTAATTTGAACAGATTACATTTTGTCACGCTGGTTTGTTTTGGTCAGCAGGTGATGTCAGCATGAGACGATTAGAGTTAATCATTTTACAAATCATTTGGTTCAGTTGAGTTTAGAAAAGCCCAGTTCCTACATCACTACTCACCAGTAACAGAATTCATGTTTATGATAAACTCATTGACGATGCAGGGAAATGAGACGCATCTTTAATGTTACTCATGTATAAATGAGCTTTACTCGCACAAAATAACACACATTAATATTAGACAAAGCATTACAATTTTACATTCGAGATGTATTCATTTATTTTACATAGCTTTTAAAAGCAATTAGATTGTTTTAACAGTTTGCACTGATTTAAAACGCTTAAAACACAAACCTTTCTTCAGCAGAATCACAACAGATGCAGGAGCGCGGCGCAGGCTTATGATGTCACTTCTCCACTACAAAATAAAAGTCTCGTTCACACACTGCTGTATACAATCACTAACGTATAGAAATGTAAATTCAAATATTAAGAACTTGTAATCAAAGATATAATGTGAGATTCTGTTTAATAGGCAAAGCTGTAATGTTTTGGGTGCAGAAACCATTTAATCCAGATATTACAGTATTAATGTGCAATAAATGTGGTTTACAAGTTAAAATACATACAGTGTATGAATTAATAAAGCAGAGTTCATATTGTGTGTCATTTTGGGGTGGGCGATATGACCAAAATCTTATTTCAAGATATAAGAAATTTGAATTCAAATAACAATAACAATATATCACCATGCAGACATTTTGTTTATTATTTTTCTTGTTATTAAAAATACGAACAAAGAAGCAAATTACAAACAATAGGACAAAAGATTAAAAACAGAAATAAACTATTATTTAGTTACAGTAGGTTTGTTTTAATCCTTCGTGTGCTCATTTCAATTGAAAGGTAATTTTGATGATGATAATAATAATAATAGTTTATCATGAGCTCAAAGCATTATGGGTAGAATCTCTCATCAGTCTATTCCGATTCATCAACACAGTTTCACTGATGAGTCAAATGTAAACCCTTTATAAACCCCAAACCCAGGATAGAGTGTGTGTGTGAATGTGGTCTGGAGTGTGTGGATGAGGCTCAGTGTGTCTCCAGAGACGCTGTAGAAGGACAGAGTTCCTGCACTGAGATCCACATACACTCCGACTCTATTATCTCTCCAACTGATGGGCTTTACAGGGAGTTTAGTCTCTATGTCATTGTGTGTGAATGAGTATTTGTCAGGAGAGCAGACCAAACTCCAGGACTGATCATTACATCCAAACTCACACTCATTACCCCGTCCCTTCCTGCTGATGCTCTTATATGACACTGATATATACACAACATCACCACTCCACTCAATCTCCCAGTAACAGCGTCCACACACACTCTCTCCACACACACTCTCTCCACACAACACCTGACACACATCAAATCTGTCAGGATGATCAGGATACGGCTGAGGTGTGTGAGTGACTGTAATCACTCTGTTCCTCTCAGACAGACGGAGGAGTTTATTCACTGTGTTCAGATCCAGAGTGAGCTGATGATGAGAATCTGGTGGACAGAAAACACATCATATCATGTGCAAATCATCATTCAACTCTAAAACTCTTCTGTCATGTTTTCTTTCACCTTCTACAGGAAGAACTTGAACACACTCAGTGAGTTTTTCTGCTTGTTTTCTCAGTGACTTACATTGTAGGAAGTCGTCCCTGGTCCTGGGAACAATGTTGGTGGAAGTTACTGTGGAAATCAACAGACATGAAGAGTGTGATTATCATGACAAGAGAAAATTATCCCTGCATCCGTTCCTAAGGCATTTCTAATATGATCTTCTACATGCTATGAGATGATGGAGGATAATTTTCTCCAGGACTTTACCTCTGTCAGAGATCTTCATCAGCTCCACTTTGCAGAAATCCTCCAGTTTGTCTTTCAGCTGATGGACAGATTCTCTCACGCCATCAAAAGAGGAGAGAGAACTGAAGAGATTGTCATTGACGTCTGTAGATTCAGGAGGAGCTGAGAGAGACTGGAAACTCTACAGGAAACAGAAATCAAAGCTCATCACCTCCACACTTCAGCCAATAACCTGCACTACTGTCAGATTCGATCTTTAGCAACTCTCCTCAATCCAGCACTTTCACAGCATCAGCTTCATTCTGCTCATATTCATTATATCATGTTAGAGCTTTCTAGGAAAACGCTTGATGATCAAACATCTGGCAATAACATAAATGTCAAATGCATCAATGGTGTCACATGACAGGGTTGATCAGGAAAAGCAGTTCAAAGGCAATGAGTACATTGACCCTTATTTATAACTTTTGAGCAGTGGCTCTTAAATAAGAAAGGACTTAAGTTGATGATACACAGGGCAACTTTTTTTGAGCGATGTTGCTTGGGCACTTTCCAATTGAGAATGGGCAGCAAATTTCTATCTAGATACTTTAGATCGGTCGTGGGTCCTGTGTCTCACCTAGATGCCCGTTGACGGAAACATTGCTCAAAAAGTTGCCCTTCACTTCAGTCAATGGCTCATTCTGCTCTCATGAAACGTTTCTCTGTGAATCTCTTGTTCTTCTAGATGTCTGTTACCTGCAGGAAATGGATGTGATCCTGTGTGTGTGAAAGCTGCTCCAGCTCAGCGTCTCTCCTCCTCAGATCATTGATCTCCTGCTCCAGTCGCTCCAGTCGTCCTTCAGCTGGACTCACTGCAGCCCTTTCCTGATCTCTGATCCGCTGTGTGGCCTCAGAGCGGCTTCTCTTAAAGGAGTGGATGAGCTCAGTGAAGATCCTCTCACTGTCCTCCACTGCTGTCTGTGCAGAGCGCTGTTAGGACACACATCACAATCACACAGTGGCTTCAGTGAGTCCTGACTGAGACTTCTCAAACTTCTCCTCTTCTCCAGACTCACCTTATGAGCCTCCACAGCCTCTCTCAGCTGCTGAAGATCTTTCTCTCTCTGCTGGATCCTCTGCTGGAACGACCTCTGCGTCTCCTTCAGCTGGTGCTAAAGTACAAACCAATGACAGCAGAAACATCACATTCCAGTATCAGTGAAGGGGTGAGACTGAGGCGTTAAAGATCTTGCATGGTAAGATTATAGGAGGTTCATTCATGAGTGCCAGCATTATTTCATCAATGCCTAGTTTTATAGGGAGAGTTCACCCAGAAATGTACATTTTTTCATTGTTTACTCGTCCTCTCGTCTTTCCAAACTTGTATGATTTTCTCCTGCAGAACACAAAAGAAGATATTCTGAAGAATATCTGTTTCTAGAGCCCAAATCAAACATGTTAAAACGTCAAAAACATCAAACCGCACTGGCTCAAGCATGTTACATGATTAAACATTCCACCATATTTGATTTTTCTTAACACAAGCTGCGTCCCAATTCAGAGGCTGCATCCTTTAGACTTTTTGGTCTAAATGAATGGTTAATGTTTTGGTGTAATGAACAGAAACTACTCTTTGTAAATTATTCAAATCTTTTCTGGAAATGACCTAGGCTTTTCCGTGCTGATGGCCTGCACTCCCAGCAGAATCGGAGCAGATCTTCTGTCGGACAACATCTCTACACACCATATGATTAGTAAGTCACACCTCAAATCACAGTCTTTGTTCAACTCACTTAATTGATAGAAGTGCGAGTGTAGTGCATTGTATAGAAACTGTGTCTATTTCCTGAATAGTGAGTTCAAACAATAAATCTACTACAAGATCTAGAAAAATCTGATAGTGTTTAACCCTTAACTCTCTGGGGTTCTTCGTTTATGGGTCACACTCAGGACCTTCGGGTTTCAAAAAAGAGGGATTAAAATAAAAAAGATTTGAGTAAAATCAAAGAAATATATTTTTGTTCAATAATATTTTTTATTTTATTTTTTGGTGTTTTGAGATAATTTTATGATTTATAATTATTATTTATGCAATAATTATGACCCATTTTTTCCCATTGAATATAATAAAAAATGTATATATATATATATATATATATATATATATATATATATATATATATATATATATATATACATATATACATATATATATATAATTTTTTTTATTTTATTAAAGCTGTATTTCTTTACAGAGTCAAGCCTAGGCCTCATGAAAGCAATTTTTTTAAATGAGATCGGTGCCATCCGGTGGACACATTGAGCATTTTTATCAGGCAATAGCACATTTTTACCACTATAGTGGATCTTGCGTTTTATAAAAACATTTAAAAAAATCTTAGCTTTATCGGAATGGTCCGAAACTTGATGACTTTATTGGTACTTGGTATATGAACACCCAAGTAAATTGGGGACAGGATTTGAAAAGTCTAAGTGGTCATAAAAATAGTCACACTCAGGACCTTCGGGTCAAAAATATTTTGGGGTGTTCATATACCAAGTACCAATAAAGTCACCAAGTTTTGGACCATTCCTATGAAGCTACGATTTTTTACATTTTTTATTTTTAAAAATGTGGGTCCGAAACATTCTTACATTTTCGGGTTGCGACCCGGATCTATATCTAACATGGATAGATCTATACCTGTCACAATAATATATATAACTCCTGATATTAGAGAAATACAGAAGAACAAAATTCCTTTTGGAGCTTGGAAGGGTTCAGTTTGAGCAGATTTTTTATACCATCACCACTGTCCTCGCCAGAACTAATTTCCCAGCACATTCTGCATCTGGATCATATTCGCCATCTCACGCATATACTTAAAACTCATTTTCAACGTCTTGAAAATAAATATTTTGATCACTGACAGTTTCCTTCATCAGATCCATCATTAAGTGACAGTGACACTAATATTTGATAGTGTTCAGTACTTGCTCTGCAGTAAATCGCTGAGCCATTTCAAGTTTTGCAGATTATATTATTATTGTTTCGTTTTCAGTCTGCAGTAAGTATGAGTGAAACGTCACTTCATCATTGTGTATCAGACATTGCCACCTTGTGGAATAAAGGTGAATTGCACTTATTTTGTCTTTATAGATTCATTAATTATTGTGCAGGAAAAAAATACATACAATCTTACACACCTCGGGTCGTTAGCGACCCTATACAATTTTGACAAAAAAATAGTGGAAAAACAGGCATTCGATTATAATTTTATTTTTTTCTTGTTATATTGTTTAAAATGGATTGATTGAGGAATACTAAGAAGGTTGATGTCTAACTTTAAAAAATGAATGAGGAGGAGGGTAGTGAATGATGTCACGGGTCGCTAAAGTGGTAGTAACTGTGGCATTTACTATGGTGTTGTGGTGTTGCCTCTGGCTTGGCGTGCTCAGTTGGGGACACTAAATTTTTCAACTAAATATCGAAATAAATCGAATTAATAAACTAAATTAACCATTTAAACTAAATTACTGATCGAATTATTGATCTAAAGCCCACACTGTCACTGTATGATCATTGAAATGAACTGATGACATCAGCGTTTTTCCAGAATGGCTATACAGCTGAATAAAATTATGCTGCATTATTTTCCTGTTTAACACTGTAAAGCTGCTTTGAAACAATCTACATTGTTAAAAGCGCTATATAAATAAAGTTGACTTGACTTGACTTAAAGACCCGAGGTATGCATTTAAGGGTTAAACCACAGACAAATTGGGATTACTTCAGGGAGCCCCTATCAGCTTCGAGATATAGAGAACAGACCAATGGCATGCGATATTTGCATCTCGCGCTCCGCTCGCACCGCGGGTATAAACAGGAAGCGCACTATTGTCTTTCACTGAGGAGCCGAACTAGTGACTCTGCCATGCAGTGATGGTACAGCAACTGTGGGGATGGGACGTACGTCTCCGTTCCCTCCATCAGGGAACGAGGGTTACCATACATACGTCGGATGTCACAGACGAATTGGGATCCCTTTGGAAAATGCCACAGTTACTACCACTTCCAGCGTCCAGCAAAGAGCCCCTCAGACCCCGTCTGTTCCGGGCAGTAAAACTCACGCAGGGAGAGTCACACTGCTGTTCCGCAAGACCCACTCAGCAGACTATTGGATAACGCTGGGAATCGTGCCCGGAGGGCCGCTGCGGAAGCCACATCATGCCCAAAGGGAGTTACCATGTGGAGAATACACGTATGGACTAGGCTTGGGCAGTACAACATGCGGAAATCCCAGGGGTGGCCCCGGCCCTTATAGGCAGGGGAACAACACCGTACTGAGACGTACTGAGGGAAAGACACAAGCTCACCACATATGGGACCACCGTGGGGGTCACAACATATGGAACCCAGCCTAACACAAGTTCTACCAATACATACAAGTGTTAGACCTGGCGTCGGATGCTCCGCCACATCCGACTGCTGTGGGTTGTGGAGGACTCAACAGTGTTCGCCGTTTCTGGGGAACTCGACTGGAGCATATAAGTGCATGTATCCGTTCCAAGGGGAAGGGAATGGCACAGCAAGCCGACACTTAGAACGGCACTTCAGTGTTACTATGGGAAGTGAGCACACAGGAAGATACCGCTCTACACGGAGGCTATAAAATCTAGCAAACGTGTTAGGTGTCACCCAGCCTGCAGCTCTACAAATATCTGTCAGCGAGGCGCCATGAGCCAACATCCAGGAAGAAGCTACATCCCTGGTGGAGTGGGCTCTTAACCCGAGTGGGCAGGGCAAGTCTTGGGTTTCATATGCCAAGACGATGGCATTCACTATCCAGTGGGCCAACCTCTGCTTGGAGACAGCCTTTCCCTTCTGCTGTCCTCCGTAACAGATGAAGAGCTGCTCTGAGGTCCTGAAGCTTTGCGTGTGTCCACGTATGTCCGCAGGGCACGGGCTGGACAGAGAAAAGCTAGGGCTGGGTCTGCCTCCTCCGAAGGCAGCGCTTGCAGGCTCACCACCTGGTCCCGGAAGGGAGTGGTGGGAACCTTGGGCACGTATCCGGGCCGGAGTCTCAGGATTACATGATAGTTACCGGGCCCGAGTTCCAGGCACGATTCATCGACCAAAAATGCCTGCAGGTCCCCTACCCTCTTGATAGAGGCCAATGCAGTCAAGAGTACTGTCTTCAAAGACAGAACTTTTAACTCAGCTGACTGCAAAGGCTGAAAGGGCGCTCTCTGCAGTGCGGTTAGCTCCAGAGTTAAGTCCTAAGAGGGTATAGAGGGAGGGCGAGGCGTATTTAGTCTCCTCGCCCCCCTCAGGAACCTGACGATCAGATCGTGCTTACCTAAGGACTTTCCATCTACCATGTCATGATTAGCGGCGATAGCGGCAACATAAACTTTGAGGGTGGAGGGAGACAGCCTTCGCTCCAACCCGTCTTGTAGGAAGGAAAGCACCCAACTGATCAAACTTCTTCGGGGGTCTTCTCGGCGAGAAGAGCACCAATCAATGAACAGGTTCCACTTCAACGCATAGAGCTGTCTCGTAGAGGGAGCTCTAGCGGAAGTGATGATGTCTACCACTGTCCTGTGGTCCGGACGCGGGTGCCAGAGGGTGCCCGTCTCTGAGTCAGGAGGTCCTTCCTCAGAGGAATGGGCCAAAGAGGTGCTGTCACGAGGAGCACTAGTTCTGGGAACCAAGTCTGGTTGGGCCAATACAGGGCGACCAACAGGACTTGCTCCTCGTCTTTCCTGATGTTGCACAGTGTCTGTGCAAGAAGGCTCACTGGGGAAAACGCATATTTGCGTAAGCCCCGGGGCCAGCTGTGTGCCAGGGCATCCGAGCCAAGGGTTTACAAGCAAAATGACGCGTCCCGTATCAAACCAATACGGGACGCAAATTGTCCCGTATTTTACATAGGTCCACACATAGTTCAATAAACATAAGGATTTTGCAGTGTGGAGAATACTGATAGCAAATATAAAGAAATCAATTTCACAATAAGTAGTACAGGAGCTCATTTGTGCGTGATTGCGTTTTAGCGCATTTGTTGCCATTGCGGCGGAGTCTCGAGAACATGCGCTGGAAACTTGTGCGGTTTTTTAAAAACATGTCGAGCTTGCGTCGCGTCCACCGTTTGAACGCAAGAGGATCTCCAGATATAGAGCTAAATATCAAAAAGGTATCAATGGGTCTGTCAAGTAACTCATGAGACGAACTGCACACTTTATGAGAAGCATTTCAGTGTCTCAGACTGTCTGACTTAAAGCAGCAGCGCTGACACACACATCCGTGCTTCTAAAGGTAGCCTATAGGCCTATATTTTTTTTTTAATGGATAATATATTAATATAATATTCCATACATTATCAGAGCTTTGCAGACAGAATTATAATTTTTTTAGACAGGCTAATTAATAGATTATAGCCTAATAAATGTTATTATTAATTTATAATTTAGCTAGGCTATATTAATCATAATAAATAATCCTGTCATATAAAGTTAAAAAAAAGACATTTAAAAAAGATTTAGATAAAAATGGGACAAATAATTACATGATAATATAGTCATAATTTAAGTAAATTAATAAAAAAAAAACACATTTTTGAAATCCAAAAAAGTGATTAGTGGTTCAGAATGACTGCTTAAAGGGACAGTTCACCCAAAAATGAAAATTCTGTCATCATTTACTCACCCTCAAGTTGTTCCAAACATGTATACATTTCTTTGTTATGTTGAACACATTGGAAGATTCATTCCTACTATGGAAGTCAATGGTGCCCCCAAAGCAGCCTGGTTACAAACATTCTTCTAAATATCTTCTTTTGTGTTCAGCATAAGAAAGAAACTCATACAGGTTTGGAACATCATGAGGGCGAGTAAATGAGAGAATTTTCATTATGGGTGAAATATCCCTTTAAAGTGCACCAAATAGGCTACTAAAGAGTTATTTAGAAATAAATAAAATAATAAAATGTAAAATAATATAAAATGTGTTCTGTTGCAAGTTCACGTACTTGATCTCATGTTTTCTTATGGTTTATTATTGATCTGTCAAGTTGTCAATGTTGAAATAATCATTACATGACGATTTCTTTATTTCTGTCCTTTATGCAATTGTTTTTGTTCGTGAATGGGTGTCCCTTATTTACCCTAGTCAGTGTTGCTTTTCCCTCCTACAAAAGACAACACAATACATAAACATTTGAACATGGTACAGAAGGCATGCACACATTGTCTTCTGACTAGTTTTGGATTTCTTTTTTTCACAGGGGAACTAAAACAATTATAGGTATGTTTGATTTTAAATATATTTAATGGGCATATTTTTTAGGACCGTGCGGTTAAGAAACTGAAAATGCAGGAGACACTTCTGCACTGCATTTTCACTTAAAATAAAGGGATAATGAAATCTCACAAAGGCAGATTAACTTAAAGGGTTAGTTCACCCAAAAATGAAAATAATGTCATTTATTACTCACCCTCATGCCGTTCCACACCCGTAGGACCGTTTATCTTCAGAACACAAATTAAGATATTTGTGTTGAAATCTGAAGGCTCAGTGCGGCCTCCATAGGGAGCAAAACAATTTACACTATCAAGATCCATTAATGAACTAAACACATATTTAAATCAGTTCACGTGAGTACAGTGGTTCAATATTAATATTATAAAGTGAGGAGAATATTTTTGGTTATAAAGCTAACGGGTGTGCTCGTAGTAACGTTACGCGTCCAGCAAGTGCAGAGGAGAAAGACGGCGAGAAATGTATACGAATGTGTGGGATATCCCGTTTTTTTTTTGTTTGTTTTTTGTGGACTATTAAAATGTCTCCACGATCTACTTTTGAAGAAATATAGTAAGGTATCAGTTCAGTTCTGGCGCCTGCGTCTCATACAGGATTCACATCTGTTAAAGCAGCGGTAGAGTAACGTTAACACTCCGGGACACTGCAATTCACAAATGTTCATTATTTGCATGTACTAAGGGTAACGAAGTCCTAAAATATATCACTTATAAATGAATACATTCTAAATTAAAAGTAGTTATTAAGATGAATATGGTTTGGAATTGGTAAAATATGCCTGGAAAAAAAATATGATCAGAAAATTGACGTGCCTAATAATGCTGCACGTGACGTTACTGTACAGGGGCTTTAAAAAAATATTTTTGTCCTGAACCAATTTTTTTTCCTCAATGCAAATCACTTTTTAATTTTTGTATATTTCCCTTCCTGTTAGACTGCCTATCTAGGTACCACTGGTGGGTGTAATGTCCAAGTTGCAACTAGAAGAATATTTGGTACATTGATCGGCCATTCTTTAGCCACTCAATTGAACTGGAATGGCTCAAACCAGAAGAGACCTTTTCAGAACTTGAGGCTAAGGAGGGTTGCAACAGGTAAGCCAGCATGCGGTATTAGAAATGGCATATATAAATTACTTAACACACAGTGTTGTTTCATATAGGCCTATTTGCTTTTCACAGGCTGTAAGAAAATGCTCCTTTCAGCCAAGTCCTCCTGATTCTGAAGTTGAGAGTGAGATAAAGGTGTGGCTGCAGAATTCAAGAGACCGAGCGGATGGAGGAAAGGAGCGCTACCACCGTCTGCTGACGAGTCGAGAGACCCCGGGGGAAGAGTGAGCTTCGTCAATGAATACTTTAGCACAGGGTTAGAGCACTGCGTGACAGAGGGTCTGTGGAAAAGTCTAGAAAAAAAAACATAAAAAAATCTATATCTACATAAATATGATTAAAATACATAAATGATTGTAAATAAATAAATAATTGAGATTAAAATATATGTGAAAAAGCCTAAAGTAAATCTGTGAATATAATAATAATAATAATAATAATAATAATAATAAAATTAATAAATAAATAAATAGATTTGCTTAAATAAACCTGTGAAAGTTTAGACATGCATATTAAATAAATAAGATAAATAAATAATTGATCAAATGTTAAATTAACATAATAAAATGAAAAAAGTACAAATAAATAAATTAGATAAAAATAAATTATTACTTTGTAGTCTATTAAATTAACAATAAATATAATTAATAAAAATTGGACTTAAATTAATAAATAAATGAGATTAAAATATATGTGGAAAAGTAAATCTGTGAATAATAATAATAAAATTAATAAATAAATACATTTGCTTAAATAAACCTCCGAAAGTTTAGAGGAAAAACCATATATATTAAATAACGTACATAAATAAATAAATTAGATAAATAAATAAGTGATCAAATGTTGAATTAACATAATAAAATGTAAAAAAGTAAAATACAAATAAATTATTACTTTTTAGTCTATTAAATTAACGATTAATATAAATGAAAAAAAATTTGACTTAAATATACAAAAAGATGCAATTAACAGTATATTCTTATAGTTAGTAGAAAAGATATACAGTGGCATGAAAAAGTATGTGAACCGCTTGCATAATCTGTGAAAATGGGAATAATTTTAACTAAATAAGAGGTTTCATACAAAATGCATGTTATTTTTTATTTAGTACTGTACTGAATAAGATATTTTACATAAAAAATGTTTACATATAGTCCACAAGACAAAAAAAAAAGCTGAATTTATTACAATAACCCTGATAAAAAGTTTCTGAACCATTGATTCTCAATACTGTGTGTTGTTCCCTGGATGATCCACATCTGTGTGTGTGTGTGTGTGTGTGTGTGTGTGTGTGTGTGTGTGTGTGTGTGTGTGTGTGTGTGTGTGTGTGTGTGTGTGTGTGTGTGTGTGTGTGTGTGTGTGTGTGTGTGTGTGTGTGTGTGTGTGTGTGTGTGTGTGTGTGTGTGTGTGTGTGTGTGTGTGTGTGTGTGTGTGTGTGTGTGTGTGTGTGATGGTTGTTCACAAGTCTCTTGTATGTCCTGAGCAGTTAAACTGCCCAATGTTCTTCAGAAAAATCCCCCAGGTCCTACATATTCTTCAGTTTTCCAGCATCTTCATATTTGAACCCTCTCCAGCAGGGACTGTATGATTTTAAGATCCATCTTTTCACACTGAGGACAGTTGAGGGACTCAAACAAAACTATTATAAAAGGTTGAAACATTCACTGAAGCTCCAGAAGGAAACACGATGCATTAAGAGCCGGGGGGTGAATGTGCAGGACCTGGAGGATTTTTCTGAAGAACATTGGGCAGTTTAACTGCTCGGGACAAACAAGAGACTCATGAACAAACATCACAAAACAAAAAAACAGCCGTGGATCATCCAGGGAACGACACACAGTATTGAGAATCAATGGTTCAGAAACTTTTTATCAGGGTTATTTTAATAAATTCAGCTTTTTTTGTCTTGTGGACTATATGTAAACATTTTTTATGTAAAATATCTAATTCAGGACATAACTAAATAAAAAAATAACATGCATTTTGTATGATCCCTGATTATGATAAAATTATTCCCATTTTCACAGATTCTGCAAGCGGTTCACATACTTTTTCATGCCACTATATAATAAAGTAACTTAATGTAAGTAAGTAATGCTAGATATACAGTATTATAGTAATTAACTAGAAAGTAATAAAAGAAAGATAATAGGGTTCCCTCACACGAGGATGTTCATTTTTGGGGGTCTGGGGAATCTACAAGTTTGAAAAGCCCTGCTTTAGCACACCAAAACTGTTGTTGTTGTTGTTTATTTGTATTATTTTTATATATAGATAACTTTGTCCCTTTCAGAATGTTAAATTTGCTGTATTAACATGAACTGATTTGCATTTAATAAATTCATTCATTTGAAATCCCTTTGACTACTGTACATTTTTGACAATACAGACATTAGTAATGTGGTGAATGCATCCATTTCAGATGTATAGAATAAAAGTATATATAGTGAAACGGATTTATTGTTGTAGATTAATAGTATGGGCCCTGTGCGGGTCTAGTGAGGGCTTCCTGGGGGCTAAGTGAGGGCTGCCCGTGCAGGGCCCATACTAAGGGGCCAACGTTTTGCCAATGAGCAAATTCTCTGGGGCCCTGCACGGGCAGCCTGCTCGGGGCCCTTAGGCTAGCCCTAAGTGGGCCCGTAAAGGGCCAGTGCAGGCTTGTTTGCAGGGGCCTGTTCTAATAAACCCAAACATTAAAATTACCCAGATTAAAATGAAAACATTAACATTTTACATTAAAATGATGGTTCACACAAAATGAAAATCATTTTCATAATTTACTCGCCCTCAGGTTGTTCCAAACCTGTATGAGTAAAAGTACCAGAAACTGTTTTGCAGAAGAAAGACATTCATACAGGTTTGGAATTTATCATTTAATTTATAGAAAGAAAAAAAAGAAAAAATTAATAAAAGTAGCTTAATGTGTGGCTTACAAGGAGACATTTGTAAATATTACTTAAAAGTTTATGTTGGATAAACTTAAAACTATAGTTTGTAAATTGATAAAATTGTGTTGCCATTACTTAAGAGTCCAAGTTGAAAACATGTAAAGTCTAATAGGGTAAACACAAATAGAATGAGTTTAACATACTCAAAAAGCTGATGCAAATAGTTGCCTCAATTTTATTGATTAAAACGGGCACAGTATTTTTTACAGTAGGGTGTCCAAACTTTTTTAAAAGGGGTCCAGATTCGATGTTGTGGACACACCTGGGGGCCGGGTTCCTCTTACCTGTGGTGATATAAATGGAGTACTCGTTAATTTAAATAAGAATCTAACTCAGTAATAATATTTAAATTTCACCCTTTAAAACCGAGGTTGTTGAAAGTTTTACAGATATCGTTGTATTAATTTGTCCTATCTCAAGATACTTGACTGACAGCTCAAGCTTTTGTAAAATCTGTCATGTTTTGTTGAAACAAAACATTATATATATATATATATATATATATATATATATATATATATATATATATATATATATATATATATATATATATATATATATATATATATATTGTTTTGTTTCAACAAAACAAAACATTTTACAAAACATTTACAAAAGCTTGAGCTGTCAGTCAAGTATCTTGAGATAGGACAAATTAATACAACGATATCTGTAAAACTTTCAACAACCTCGGTTTTAAAGGGTGAAATTGAAATATTATTACTGAGTTACATTCCTATTTAAATTAACGAGTACTCCATTTATATCACCACAGGTAAAACCACAAAAAAAATCTAAATCTAATCTAAATGAAATTAGTTTTTGCTTAAAACAAGCAAGATTATCTGCCAAAAGTGGTAAGAAAAATAATCTTGTTTCTGTTATTATTCTAATAAAAGCAAAGCAAATCTTGATTTAAGAATTATTAGATATTTAGACTAGAGACATGACAAAAATACTAAATAAGAGCTTTTTTTTGCAGTGCACACATGGCACCTTCACTACAAGGTAAAAAGTAAAAAGATATTATTTCTATATCTAGAATGGCTTCATGGTATTTCTTCTATAAACACTTCAAAACTTGTCTGTAACTTGCCCTTTATTTCTCTCTAACCCCACACCTAAACTCAGACGTGGTGAAACTCTGCCTTGGTGCTCTTCATAACCCATTTCCCTAAATGTCTGATCAGCTCATCAGACAACTCAGGAAAAGACATTCTCTATTCACCTTCTGAGTGCAGCGCTCACTTGCGTAATCCCCAGTGTTCGAGGAACGCCTGTGTTGGAGCATCACATATGAATGCATCAGGAGCAGCAACTGTGAAATGCACATCATTATACTGAATACCCTCCTGTACAACAACTTTAACATCTTGAATCAATTCATTTCGATACTCTTGCACATTTGATGGTTGTCACACCTGAGTACAAGACAATCGTAAAAACATCTGAATTTGTGATTTCCTCTTTCCTACCCAAACTGGGCCACAAACTTACATTGTTGTTGCAGTATAAAGGTAGACCATCAATATTAACTGTAAGAGTGAGTGTCTGTCAGGTCTCTCAGATCAGAATCTAAAGATGCCAATTATGCCAAAACTGAATTCTTAATTCCAAAAGGATAGCATGACCCTCCTGCTCCATTTTTCGCATCACAAGTAGGACAATCAAAAATAGCCTAAACATCCTAAAATAAATGTTCACATTACCAGCAAAACTGCATGCATTTTATTTTATTTGAATTGTTTAAAATTAACTAAATATTTTGAATTTAAAATACTATCTGGCACGTGGAAATGAATGAATCAGCTCTATTCTAAAAAAAAACTTTATCTGAGAAGTATTTCATACACTTTAATTTTTATGGATATTTTGATATATTTATTCTAAAACATAAAAAGGATATTGGATGATTTTCAGCGATGTACTGTGTAAGGCACCAATGGCATTTATAGTCTGTATCTAATATTTTTTAATGTGTTGAACCTTTGACAGGAATGTGCATGGAAATGATATGCAGATGAGGTTATGCATAGTAAAACTAGGCGTTGTGAGCTCCATATAAGGTGATGTTGGGGAGGAAACGGGGTGGTGACTGGGATTTATAAAGTGATTTTAGTGCAGGTTAAATGCCCACAAGTGATACAAATATTATAGACAGAAGAACGTCTCGGTTATGTATGTAACCCTCGTTCCCTTTCAGTCAGTACACTACAAGTTACATCAGTTACTGACGAAATGGGGGTTTCGCTTACAAGACCAATCGCCTTTGAGATCTACAAAACGAGCCAATGGCATGAAAATGCCATGGGTCTGCAGAATTTGCATAATGCAACCCCGCCCCACCGCGGGGGTATAAAGGGTGTTGCATTGCAGTCTCGCATTATGTTTACCTGCTGAAGAGCAGAGGCATGAGCGCCTGGCCGTTCCAGCGGTAGTAGCATGGGGACGTAACATACATACGTAACTGAGACATTCCCTTTCAGTCAGTACACTACGAGTTAAGACAGTTACTGACGAAATGGGGGTCCCAATTCAATCTCGCCACAACGGCTGTCTTCCAGCGTTCTGCGCTGACCCGAGGTCCCTGACGTGAGTCTGAGCACGAACGAGGGACTGGGCTCAACACAATAACAAGGTACACTGGGAAGCATATCCCATGTGGAGAAATGCAACACAATGCCTGCCCGAAGGGAGGACTTAAGAATACACGTATGACCCCCGTAGGAACTGCATACGGAAGACACTGGGGTGTCCAGCCGCAGGTTAAATATTTCAACCCCAGGGTGGCAAGGTGTCTTGCAAAGGGAAGACACGTTCTCGAGGAGACTTACCATGGAAATACACATTTGGGGGTTGCCCAAAGGGGGAACCATGCACATGGAGGCACCTAGCCGGAACACGAGGGCTGACCAACCGGGCATCAACAGTGCTGGAGGAACTCGGGGCC
The DNA here is from genome assembly GCA_033150135.1 of Gobio occitaniae. Lineage (NCBI taxonomy): Eukaryota > Metazoa > Chordata > Actinopteri > Cypriniformes > Gobionidae > Gobio > Gobio occitaniae. The sequence continues at coordinate 103,962 of JARQWZ010002146.1, read as the reverse complement.
TACTGAGAAGCTCACCTGAGTGGAGATGCGGACGCATCCAGTCCGAGGAGTGGAATGGCGCAGCAAGCGATGACACCTGAGCCTGTTCAGTTCCTGGCCATTTGGGGCGAGTACACGAGAGGACACAGGCTCCACTCGGAGATTATAGAATCTTACAAATGTGTTGGGTGTCGCCCAGCATGCAGCTCTACAAATGTTTGTCAGCGAGGCGCCATGCGCTAGAGCCCAAGAGGAAGCAACACTCCTGGTGGAGTGTGCTCTTACCCCAAGGGGGCACGCCATGCCTTGAACCTGGTATGCCAGGACAATGGCGTCCACTATCCAGTGAGACAACCTCTGCTCAGAGAGAGCCTTCCCTTTCTACCCTTCCGTAACAGACAAAGAGCTGGTCTGAGGTCCTGAAACACTGCGTCCGGTCTATGTAAGCGCGAAGGGCGCGTACTGGACAGAACTGTCCTCCACAGGCAGCGCTTGCAGGTTCACCACCTGATCCCTGAAAGGAGTGGTGGGAACCTTGGGCACATATCCAGGCCGGGGTCTCAGGATCACATGAGAGTTAGCCGGCCCGAGTTCCAGGCACGCTTCGTCAACCGAAAATGCCTGCAGGTCCCCTACCCTCTTGATGGAAGCCAGGGCAATCAAGAGCACCACTTTCATTGAAAGGAACTTCAACTCTGCGGATTGCAAGGGCTCAAAGGGAGCTTTCTGCGGAGCAGATAGAACCACTGCGAGATCCCAAGAGGGCATTTGAGGAGGGCGAGGTGGATTTAGCCTCCTCGCCCCCCCTCACGAACCTGCTAACCAGGTCGTGCTGTCCAACCGTTTTACAGTCCACCAGGTCATTTTGAGCCAAGATAGCGGCTACATGAACCTTCAGGGTGGAGGGAGACAGCCCTTCGCTCCAACCCTTCTTGGAGGAATGAGAGCACGGACCCGATCGGGCATTTCCTGGGGTCTTCTCGCTAAGAAGAGCACCAGGTGACGAAGAGGTTCCACTTCAACGCATAGGCCTGTCTGGTAGACGAGGCCCTAGCGGAAGTGATGGTAGCCGCCACCTGAGGTGGCAGGGTACTCAAACCTACCATGTCCCGTCCAGGTCCCATACGTGTAACGATCGGGATGTGGGTGCCAAAGGGTGCCCCGTCTCTGAGTCAGGAGGTCCTTCCTCAGAGGGATCGACCAGGGAGGGGCTGTCGCAAGGAGTACTAGTTCTGAGAACCAGGTCCGGCCGGGCCAATACGGGGCGACCAAAAGTACCTGCTCCCTGTCCTCCCTGATCTTGCACAGAACCTGTGCGAGAAGGCTCACTGGGGGAAACGCATACTTGCGTAGGCCTCGCAGCCAGCTGTGCGCTAGTGCATCCGTGCCGATGGTCCCCTCGGTCAGGGAGTAATACCAGCGGCAATGGGAAGAGTCGTGGGAGGCAAACAGATCTATCTGTGCTTCGCCAAACTGTTCCCAAATCAGCTGGACCATCTGGGGATGGAGTCTCCATTCCTCCGACAGCGTCTGAACCCGTGACAGCTCGTCGGCCGCACAGTTCAGTTCTCCTGGGATGTGAACATCACAAAGCGACCTCAGATGCTTCTGACTCCATAACTGGAGGTGGCAGGCTAGTTGCGACATCCGGCGGGAGCGTAGACCACCTTGTCGGTTGATGTACGCTACTGTCGTCGTGTTGTCTGAACGGACCAGTACATGCTTGTCCTTGAGCAGGGCTCAAAAACGGTGCAGGGCAAAACGTACGGCCAGCAACTTGAGGCAATTGACATGCCATAGGCGCTGGGGTCCTTTCCAGGAGCCAGCGGCAGCATGTCCATTGCACATGGCACCCCAGCCCGTGGCAGAGGCATCTGTTGATACAACAACATGCCTGGAAACTCAGTCACTGGGACCCGGAGCGTGCCCTGTTGCCATGCCCACCTTGGGACTCGATCGCGAAGCCAGTGCTGAAACGGTCTCATATGAAGCAAACCGAGCGGCGTGACCGCGGCTGCGGATGCCATATGATCCAGGAGCCTCTGAAAGTATTTCAGTGGAACCGCGCTCTTGCCCTCGAACTGGCGAAGACAAGTCAGCAGTGACTGCGTGCGCTTGCTCGTAACCTGCGCATACATGGCGACTGAGTCGATTTCCATACCGAGAAAAGAGATCCTCTGCACTGGGGAGAGTTTGCTCTAGCCCAGTTGACCCGAAGGCCCAGACGGGCTAGGTGCTGGAGCACCACAAACCTGGTCTCGAAAGTGACTCAGAATCAGCCAGTCGTCGAGATAGTTCAGGATGCGAACCCTGTGTTGCCTGAGTGGCACAAATGGCCCAAGGGCTGGCTCGTCGTGAAGACGCGAGGGGACAGGGCTAACCCGAATGGGAGAACCGTGTACTGATATGCCTGCCCCTCGAAGGCAAACTGTAGAAACGGTCTGTGTCGAGGAAGAATGGAGACATGAAAGTACGCATCCTTCAGGTCGATCACTGCAAACCAATCCGATGGACGAACGCATTCGAAAATGCGTTTGGCTGTCAACATCTTGAATGGAAGCCTGTGAAGGGTTCGGTTCAAGATGCGCAGGTCCAGGATTGGTCATAACCCACCGTTTTTTTTTTGGGTACAATGAAGTAGGGGCTGTAGAAGCCGGACCTCATCTCGGCTGGAGGGACAATCTCGATCGCACCCTTCGCCAGTAGGGTGGCGATCTCCGCTCGCATGACAGGGGCATTGCCACCCACCACGGTATAGCGGACTCCCCGAAACCGAGGAGGAGATTGTGCGAACTGAATCGCATAGCTGAGCCTGATGGTGCGAGCAAGCCAGCTGGACAGTTTGGGAAGAGCTAGCCAGGCTCCCAAAAACTGAACCAGCGGGGTCATGCGAACCACAGGCGTACCCACAATGGGGCAGCGAGGCGGAATGACCGACCCAGACATGGGAGGCGTGGGAGCGTCCCGAGGTGTGGGTGGGGTCGAATTCTGCGCCCTGACAGAGGAGACCAGGGAAGGACGAGCGTTCCCTGGGGGTCTCGTCTGCCAGGGGGCTGGCGACAGAGGGGGCTGAGAGTGGTGAGGCTGGTTCGCGTCGCCCACTGCCAGCCGCGCCCTCTTGGGGCTCGGAGGTGAATGTGTCAGTTCTTTCTTTAACCATGTATAGGGTGCCGCCGACCGTGAGGCCAGCGGCGGAAGGGGAAAACGTCTCGGTTACGTATGTAACCCTCGTTCCCTGAAGGAGGGAACGGAGACGTACGTCGGAACTGACCGACGAATTGGGATCTGTTTTCAGAGACCGACCTACTTCGAGTAATTAAAAACGAGCCAATAAACATTGGCATGCGATCACGCATTCCACGCACCGCCCCGCGTTGCGGGTATAAATAAGGAAGTGGAAGTGCCGCATACCGTTTTCAACTGAGGAGCCGAGATAAGTGGCTCGGGCCTTCAGCTGAAGCACAGCACCTGGCGACGGGACGTACGTCTCCGTTCCCTCCTTCAGGGAACGAGGGTTACATACGTAACCGAGACGTTCCCTTTCAGTCGGTCACGTTCGACGTACGTCGGAACTGACCGACGAATTGGGATCCCTACCAACACGCCAGGAGGCTGGCCCTTCCAGCGTCCTGCCTGAGCTCGCTGGACCACTCCTATGTTAGAGTGGGAGTCAGGGCTCCGGGCAGGGAAGGACAGTCACTGCTGTTCCTGCAAGACCCACTCAGCGTGACTATTGGATAACGCTGGGAAAGCGTGCCCGTCTCGGAAGATGGTACGCTGCGGACCACATCCTTCAATGGAAGGAGAGGTGGAATACACATAAGGACTAACCTAACAGGGTAGTGCAACAAATGGCAGTCTCTGGAGTGGACCCAACCTGGTTCCAGGGGGGGAAGAACACAGCCAGAGACGACAGAGGAAGCTCTGTCGAGGGAAAGACACGGGGCTAGCCGAGTAGGGTAGCTGGTACCGTGGAAAATACACATATGGGGTAGCCTAGAGGGGACCGCAACATATGGAACCCAGCCTACACACACGTTCCACAAGCATACGGGTGCAGGCCTGGCATCAGACGGCCGCCACGTCTGACACCGAAGGGGTGACGGAGGAACTCACAGGGTTAGCCGAATTTCGGGGAACATGACTGGAGCAAAATAGACGCACGTATCCGGCCCAGAGGGCGGGAGTGGCGTATGCAAGCCGACACTTAGAACAGGCACTTAGCGCTGCTGGCCACTGGGGGCGAGAATGCGGGAAGATACCGGCTCTACACGGAGGCTATAAAATCTAGCGAACGTGTTAGGTGTCGCCCGGCCCGCAGCTCTACATATATCTGTCAGCGAGGCGCCTTGAGCCAACGCCCAGGAAGAAGCAACACTCCTTGTTGAGTGTGCTCCAGCCCGAACGGGCAAGGTACGTCTTGGGACTGGGAACCAAGGATTCTCCCCCGGCCCTCCACCGGGGGAAGGAGTGGCCCTGCTACCATCTCCTGGGGAAGAACTGAGATCACCTCCGAGCTGCCCATCCCAGCCTGCTAAACGGCAGTCTAAGCGGTGGTCCTGAGACGTGCAGCTCGGAGGTGATCCTAGTTGGGGGCTGCCTTCCTGCAACATCCTCCATGCTTCGGCCCGGGTGAAGGCTGCTGCTTGGGCCGAGTGGGAGGGGTGGGAGCCGCAGGAGGGCGGCCTCGGCGGGGAGCAGGCTGAAGGTTCTGTTCCGGCGGCTGGGTGGAGGCAGCAGCTGGCCGCCGGGGCAGAATGTGTTTTATCGCCTCAGTCTGCTTCTGAGCGGCCGAGAACTGTTGGGCAAAGTCCTCAACCACCCCGCCGAATAGCCCAGCCTGGGAAATGGGAGAATTGAGGAACCTGGTCAGCTCAGATTCTCTCATATCAGCCAGGTTGAGCCATAGGTGGTGCTCCTGGACCACCGAAGTGGACATCATCTGACCTAGAGAACGCGCAGTCACCTTCGTCGCTCGTAGAGTCGCTCGTGGGTTTCCATGGCCGAGCAGCTCATCCAAGCCTTACATCACCAAGTGCAATGCAGTGAGGTAAAGCACGCCGCCACTGGACTCAATCACCAATCACCCTTCTCTGTCCCATGGACGAGTCTGGGTTTAGCAGTTGCCAGGAGAACAGGACTTGTCTGACTGCATTGAGCCATGTGTAAAGTTTGGTGGAGGGGGGATTATGGTGTGGGGTTGTTTTTCAGGGGTTGGGCTTGGCCCCTTAGTTCCAGTGAAAGGAGCTCTTAATGCTTCAGCAAACTAGGGGTGTCCCCGACTAATGATTTACACATTCAAATCAGAATTGTCGAATCTTTCTATAGTCGACCGATAGTCGAATCTTCTATATGTGTGTGTGAATGGGTTGGGAGGGGCACGACAGTCAGCAGGAGGGTAAAAATATTTTTATTTTCATTTACACACTCCACACAGCAACAACTTTTAATAAAGCGACCAAAACTGCCTGCCAACTGACAGACGAACTGACAATGGCTTTCTTATTTAGGTTTAAATAAAAGGTAATGTGGTGGATAAACATTTGTAAAACGTTTTCTCATAACATTTTAAAGCCGCAATCGAAATACAGAACATCAAACAAATATATAAAAGAACATTTTGATAAATAAACCTAAAAAATACCTGCATAGAGAGGAAAAGAACACACTGACTGCAGACAGGATTTGCATTTCACATTTTGCTAAATTAAATTAAATCGGCAAAATTGCTGTGCCAGCATGCTTTCAGTGCAGCGCAACATCGAGACAACGAAAAACAATAAAAAGCATTAATTTACAGAATTAAATTAGAACAGAATATACATTACTAATAATAAAAAATAGATAAAAACGAAATTAAGTCAGAATTAAGTCACAGGGAGCATAATAAATGTGTGCAAAATGCCAAAGTGCAGGGGAACATATGAAGAATTCAGATGCAAAAGCCTCTAAGTCTGACATCTTTCTTTAAAATAAGCATTTTTGACAGGCTTCTATGTATAGGTTTCTACCCAAGTACCGGTACTTCTGAATGGGCTGAGGCTGGGATTTAGTGGGTTTGAAGTGAAAGTATTTTGTGAACATAGCTACTATATGCGGAGAGCATTCACTCAGTATCGTTATCTCATTTTTGACTGAAGTGGCTTTTAGCAACATGACATCATGACTTTGCGTAAACATACACGGCACTTTCTAAAGCCAAATGGCGTATTATCTGTACGCATTTTGAGCTATCCGCGTGTATGTCTACGCCGTGTCATTCCGCGTGTATGTGTACGCCATGTCATTCCGGGTGTATGTGTACGCCGTGTGATTCCACGTGTATGTCAACGCCGTGTGATTCCGCGTGAATGTAAATGGATTTATAAACATACTAAATTATGTTTTTTTGAAAATGTAAAAATGCAGAATGTTTCTTGTGATGGGTAGGTTTAGGGGCAGGGGCAGTGTAGGGGGATAGAATGAAACAGCGTTGATAAACACGCTAAAAAGCGATTATGCGTCTTGATAGCACGCCAAAATGGCATAGCGAATTGGCGTGTCATACATACGCTATTTCATGAGATCAGTCTGCTTTTAGAGGCTTTTGCATCTGAACTCTTCGATAAAAAAACACAAGCCACAGTTAATTTAAGTATCCCTGAGTGATCAATAAATAAAATAAAAATAAATTATTAAAACAACGAAAGTTTAGCCAGAATTGTGAAATTTCTCTTTTTAACTGCCGAAACAACAATAAACGCTAAACTGGCAGTTTTTTTCAGCTAAACATGTTCATAGCAAATTAAAATTAGAAACGGCTGAAATGTTTGAAAACACTTGTACCCTACCCGATCGAAAAAAATCCAGTCTTTCACTCTGCTTGTGTGCGTTTGAGTCTTTTCGAATTGTGTGCGGGGAAAACCAACTTGTTAAGGTTGGCCGGCAGCAGTGCGCTCTTAAACTTGCCCGTTTTAAGTGGAAAGCCATGTTTGTTGTTGATGAGTGGTAGGACCTGAGCTGTTGGCACAACTTGCATTTTACTTTTTTTGGATCATCTTTTACTATTTCAAAGTGCATCCACACTTTAGAGTTTCTTATTCCAGACATTAAGTAATCCCTGCCGCCAAGATGCGCCTCGTCTGTCACGGATCAGGGAAAGTGAAACTTAAATCTGTCACAGGGGTGGTTGGATTTATTCACACACACACACACACACACACACACACACACACACACACACACACACACACACACACACACACACACACACACACACACACACACACACGTTAAAAATATTTATTGAACACTTCTTTCTTTTCACTTTTTTTTTTTTTTTTTTACAGCATTATCATAATTAAAGGCTGTATATAATATATATATATAATTATATAACCGTACAAAACCAGTAGTTCTGTGTGAAATTAGACATTGAACACCCCCCATATTGCCAAAATGGTATGATCCTCGTTTCATAACACCTGCGAAGATTCGACTGTGAGATCGGTGGTCGAATCAGGCTCCGCATATCGATGCATCGAATCTTCGACTATTCGGGGTCACCCCTACAGCACACCAAGACATTTTGGACAATTTCATGCTCCCAACTTTGTGGGAACAGTTTGGGGACGGCCCCTTCCTGTCTCAACATGACTGACCAGTACACAAAGCAGGTCCATAAAGACATGATGAGCGATTTGGATGTGGAGGAACTTGACTGGCCTGCAAACAGTCCTGACCTCAACCCGATAGAACACCTTTGGGGTGAATTAGAGTGGAGACTGAGAGCCAGGCCTTCTCGTCCAACATCAGTGCCTGACCTCACAAATGCGCTTTTAGAAGAATGGTCAAAAATTCCCATAAACACACTTCTAAACCTTGTGGAAAGCCTTCCCAGAAGAGTTGAAGCTATTATAGCTGCAAAGGGTTATAGATAGATAGATAGATAGATAGATAGATAGATAGATAGATAGATAGATAGATAGATAGATAGATAGATAGATAGATAGATAGATAGATAGATAGATAGATAGATAGATAGATAGATAGATAGATAGATAGATAGATAGATAGATGCATTATCTGGGACATGGACCTGAGAATAAAACACTGCTGAGACCGCCGAGTATCAGACGCAAGATTAGAGCGGAGGAGTCTGACTCGGGCCTCGGCATGCTCATGATTGTCTTCATCTGCTCACTGTGTTGCCTCATCATCAGATTCATAGTCTCAACATGTCTTTTGTTCATGTTTTCTATCGTATATTTAAACAGCTGGTCGTTTTTCTTTTCTGCTTCTTTATTCTTCCTCCTGAAGTCCTCTGTTTCTTTAGTCATCCTGTCTGCCTTCTCCTTAAAGCCCTTCTCCAACAGAGCAGCCTGCTCCCTCAGTTTACTGTCCATGGCACGCTCAGCCTCCTCTCTCTGGAGCCTCATCTCCTCACCCATCTTCTCCTTCATCTGTCTCATCCTCTCTTCGTTACTCTGTCTCTCTGCTTCCATCTTCTCTTCGAGTTGGCGCTGCTTCTGTTCCTTGGTGTTTATTTCCTGGGCCAGGAGAACAGCCTTCTCTCTTTCCTCTGGAAGAAGATGTTGAGGCAAAAGAAATAAAAGTTTAATGGAAAGTACAAAAACAGTGTAATTTTGCATCCAATTTTGCAGTACATTTCAAATATCGACTTTTCATTTCAATACGGCATTGAGGCAATTCACTGAACGTTGTTAAAGAGAAAAGTCCTCGATCAAATGTATTACTCTATACAAATTGGGGGAAATGGTAACCTTTCTACATCATATAAAGTGCCTGAAACTTTGTCTGTCAGGTGTTATGCAAGTGATGCACATTTTAAACCCATAATTGAAGAGCATGTGATGATTGCAATGCAGTTTAGTCCCTCCTTCTATCGTGTTTTTGTCAAAGACATGTAACGTGCATAGGCCAGTGTTTCCCAACCACTGTGTGCCGTGGAAAATTATCAAATTCCAAAAAATAAGTAAAAAATAAATGCTACAAATAAGAATATATCATCACGCTGTCAGGCCGAAACATTGTATCTCTATATTTCGTCATTTTATTATAAAATTAATGCTATTGGTCATCCTTTACATCTGTACGTGGGATTTTACACATATTGAACCAACAAAAAGCATTTAGAAGAGGTTGTGACCAAACCATTGGCTCCTCAAACAGTCAGTCAAACCTCATAACTACACCCACCTCCATTTAGGTTGGTGATCTCTGCCTGTTTGTTTGCAATGAAAGGGTAAATAAAGCACGGATGTTTGAGTAAGTACAGCGTTTTCTTTACTCCAGAAAAACTGTCCATAAAGGCTAAAGTTTTTTTTATTTGAAGAGTGGAGAATAGTCTGTTATTTGATGTCAAGTTGAAGCAAATGTACTGTTTTAAATATCTTGCGCATAGCTTCATCTTTTGCAGGGTGTCTACAGATATGAACAAGTTCAATTTAAGACTTTTTAAGACCTTTTTAATATCACCGTATGTGAAATTTAACACCAAACCTGTGATGGAAATACACATTATTTTGCATTCGTATATGTAATATTTAATGCATTTAATTAAAAAAGAAAACAAAATATCTCCCTGAGACCCAAGCAAAACATTTTGTTAACTGTTGTGGATGTTATGTTTTAGTGATTTTTTTTCAGACACCGTTTTAAGTCTGGGTATCCTGTAAAGAGCACATTCAGGGATTTTCAGAGGTTTCACCCTCTTCTGTCTCTGACTGAATGATCAAATTTTACATTCTTATGGAAATATGATTATATTTAGCAATTATCATTTAAATCTGACAAATTTTCAAATAGTTTGTAGTCAATTCATATCTCAGGAAATTGTTATGGGGTTTCAAAATCAGAATATGACTTAATTTAATTATGTTACTAAACAGGACCTCGATTTCATACGTCAACTGTAGTGGACATCAGAGCAACTTAAAAGCATTTCAAGCATGAAAATCAGTCATTTTGGAAGACATAAGTGAACAGGAAAATAAATGATATATCATTCCATGAAATGTTAGATATTCTAAACTACTCCCATTAGTGCACTTATTTTTTCATTTATTTATGGCCATTTTACACACATATTGCGTAAAGTAAAATAGTATATCAAATCATTCTGTTGTATCTTTCATAACATTGAGATGTTCACTGATGTCCACTACAGTGTAGTGTAACAATAAAAGCCCAATTTATCCCCACAAAGTATCGTATCACCAAGCTTTTTGGTGGTATTAACAATTTATTCTGAAGTAATATTTTCATCAGTACTCTATCAGCTTAAAAAATATTTATCAAAAATTAAAAAATTTACTTATAGGGCTGTTACCAATCAAATAAAATAATTTACAGTGCAAAATTACAACTGCAAAAAATAAATGTTATGAGATTAATGTTTTAAATAAATACTTTATAGGAAAGAAAACTTTTATAAGAAATGTTTAAATATGCTTTTAAACACACTAAACCACCAGTGGGTGGCGGTAATTCGCTTCATTTCAACCGACTGGTTGAACAAAAATTCAATATTTTGTCTAAAATGTAAGTAACTTTACTACTTGTTTGTGGAACTAAAATCAATCTAAATATGCACTCGTGAAAATATTCAGCAAAATAGCTTCCTTTTAATGGTAAACTATTTAACTATAGGGCTATATTAGTAATAATAAATAAAACATGTTGAATTCACCTCAGTATGTTTCTTCTGTGAATTTCTTCACATTTGCCGTTACGCTCATTTCTGTGAAAGTTTCTCACAAACAGTCAGGCAGCGAGCCTCAACGACAGCTGATACCAGAAATACACTATCTATTATCTATCGCTGAATGTAATAAAATCAGTGGTTTGTCCAATGATAACAGTCACTGTGTCCGTCAGACTGGATACATTTTCCCTGTAACGTGACCAAAAATATTTAAGACCCATTGAATCTGAATTTAAGACTTTTTAAGGCCTTATTTAAGTAAAACCTTATTTAAGACTTTTTAAGGACCCGCGGCCACCCGGTTTTGTATCATGAGATTTCGATCATGAGAGTTGAAGAAGCGTGAAGTCCACACACTGAAAATAGCAGCTCCAAACTAATATTATTGATAGCACAACATTTCGACCATTGTCTTTTTGATAGCTATGCAAAGCCAAAATACCATCTTCGATGACGGGTGTTTAAAATACAATGTTTCTGCCCGACAGTAATGATTGGCAATCATTGTAAATTTGTTGTTTTATCATCACCAACAACATCATACCATTGTGTTCCTACTAGAGGATGACACGGGAGTGGATTTTCACTCCTGTCCCGTCCCACTCCCATAGAAAGAAATCTTGTCCCGTCCCACTCCCAGACCAGAGTTTAAAAAATAATCCCATCCATCCCGCTCCTGGTAAATTGACTCCCACTCCCATCCCACTCCTGTTTAAACTGACTCCCGCTCCTGTACCGCTCCCATATATTTTTTTCTTCAATTAGTGTTTAGTTAATACATAGAATTTGATTTAATCTGCTCTCCATCCTATTTTAGACCAGCTGCTGAGCCCCTGTTTCTAGATTTTCTCCAGAAAATGGAAGACAGCAAATAAAAGAAAAACAGTACATAGTTCACACCATGTCTACAATAGTTTAATAAACCCAAACAGCACATAAAGCTGCATTTTACTCATTTATTGTTGAGTAGGTCAGTCAGTCGGTCAGACGAGACTTGACACCTGACGGCAATTTTCGCTTGATGAACGAAGCGATGCTTGGCTGATTCTTTCCCGAATTTGCCTTGCAAGTGTGCCTCTTCAGACCGCTCGTCCCTGAATCACTTGCGTACTTGACTAAGACTAAGCATGTCTTACAAGCAGCGTACATCGTGCTATCACCGTCACATTCTACACTCATAAACTTAATTAATATTTCAGACTTTTCCGACTTCTGACTTTGCGCTGTAAATCTTTTTTTGCCACATCGACTTCTCCGCGGCTGTTAGCTCCCTCCATCACTGCTCTTTGAATTCCGGCGGGAAGCCGTGACAAAAAGCACTGATGGCTTCTGGGACGGCTGGGTTGTGTAGTTATTTTTTAATTGCGTTACATTGTAGGCGTATTAAAAGGAAACTACAAAATGGCCCATTTACTTTTTTCTTTTTTTTGTCGTCTTTGCTATTGGTTGATTCCCGCTCCCGTCTGCTCCGGTTAACCATTTATCCTGTACCGTCCAAATCCCTTGATTAATAGCAAAGATGACTCCCATCCTCCAGGAATCCCACGGGAATCCCGTGACCTGTGGGATTCCCGAAAAAATGTCAGCCTCTAGTTCCTACCCGACTTAAGATCATATTTTACATTAAATGTGAGTATTTTTAATATAATATCTAGTTTTTATATGCCATTTGAAGCAATGCATGTTTGTGCAATTTGGTTATATTTTTTATAGTTGTGTGCAGTGGGATTTTTTACTTATCAAAAAAAAGTTTGGGAAACACTGGCATAGGCTTCTATCACTTTCAGAAGATCCATAATAGCGATCTGTAAATTCTGTCTATGGTGGGGAAAGAGTTACCATTGAAAATAATCCAAAATCAATAAGAAACATGGAAGGAAATACACTACAATTGATTATTAAGCCCTTAGTTTCACTGCAAAGATTCCATCATTTCACAGATGTACTGGCTCTCTCCGCCAGATGGTGCTATTGCTGCCTCATCCAGGATGCAAAAGACTCATAATTACCCATAATCTTTTTCTCCTTCTCAGTCAGTTTGTTGTCCGCCTGCAGAATGGCGTTAGAATCCACACACTTCTGCTTCAGAAACTCTTCAAGTGTGTCTTCTGCCTGTGGACAACACACATATGATAATCTGAAAACTGCTACTACTGCTATTATTGTTACTATTGACTAGTGTCCATGTCCCAGCCACCAGAGACTTGCATAAGGATTCTTCAATATTTGGCCAGAAGGAACCAGGATTCAAACCAGAACCCATTGCTCTACCCCTAATCCACTGTCCACGTTCCACTAGGAAAACCTGACAAACCTCGAACAGATCGAAAACCTCTGATGTTGCAGTAATTGTGTCAAATGTTGACAGTCACCTTGACTCCTTTATTGGCTTGGATTTTGTATTCCTTTACAATGTCTTCAAGGTCCTGGGAGAAGAGACCATAACCACCAGGTATGGCGTAAAATCCTTTCTTGAGTTTTTCTGTCATTGGTTCAGAAAGGGACGACAGGAGATTTTCACATCTTTTTTTTGAAGCGTCCTCGTTTTGGCACAGGTATCCATCAAAGAGTTTATTAATGCCTTCCTGCAGCAACACACAAAATAACAGAAACAGAAACCTTTAAACACCATTTATAGGCTATAACTATTGAATTTCTTTTTTTAATATACAATCTTTTTTCAGCCTTTGATTTGGATTCGGATACTTTACTTATTACAGCCAAAACAATGAGCCTTGTTCACCAATTCTTTCTTATTTTTCTTCATAACATTTGTTCTTGGAGAACAAACACTACAAAATAGTACTATTTTTGTTGAGTTTTTGTCTGGTTTTTATATCATATGATATAGTTAAGCAATATCACACAAGTGCTGATTTTGTCCCGAATAGCATGAGTGCAAATGTGATATTGCACAGCAGTTCAATAAATAAGAACTTAATATTGTGCTATATTTTAGACACAAACGATACTGTCTGTTTCTGCTCAATTTTGGCAACAAAAATATTGCTTATAGAGCCAATGTAACCCCTTCTGTTCGAACCGCCCGCTCTAAGCGGGACTCGAACTCGGGTCCGCCGGCATTAGAGTTGGACGCTCTAACAAGGAGGCTAAAGGCTGCAACCTCTAGCATTAGTCGCTAGAGCATCTCTTGAGATCAGAGGAGTGAGGTTTACTCACACAGCGACTACTAGCTGGCCTCCATTACACTCACCCCCCCCAACCTCAGTCCTATCCGGGTCACGACACCAATGTTACCCCTCCCGTTCGAATCGCCCGCTCTAAGCGGGACTCGAACTCGGGTCCGCCGGTATGAGAGTCAGACGCTCTAACAAGGAGGCTAAAGGCTACAACCTCTTGTGTCAATTGGCCTCTGTTACACTCACCCCCCTTAACCTCACTCCCATCCGCGTCACGACACCAATGTTACCCCTCCTGTTCAAACCACCCACTCTAAACGGGACTCAAACTCGGGTCCGCCGGCATGAGAGTTGGACGCTCTAACAAGGAGGCTAACGGCTGCAACCTCTACTATCAGTCGTCTAGAGCATCTCTTGAGATCAGAGAAGTGAAGTTTACTTGCACAGCAACTACTAGCTGGCCTCCATTACACCAGAGCAGAACTGTTGTGTGTCTCCGAAAAATAAATCATCATATGAAGCCCATTCATAAAGAGAGCCATTTACTTCATTCATGAATGAATCAGCTGTTTGAATGAAGGAATGAGTCAGTGACTTAACTCATTTAGACATTTACCTTCATCTACTGGCAGTTGTAGTTTCTTATTTAGCGTAGGGCTGGGCGATAAAACGATAATGATATGTATCGAGATATACACGTAATCGATATCAATAAAAAATGCGTTCGATAAAACGTTCGATAATAATGCAATTATGCAAGACTGTCGTCCTTACCAAGACTGGTAATACCACAAACTTGTTTTACCAGCCTTGTTTATACTTTCGTCTGGCTCCGCAGGGCGAGCCTCCACTGACAGCGTGCTCGCGCCTCGTTCGTTTGTGGACATGTTTATACTCGACACTCTTGCCGTTGTGCTATTCTTGACTTTGGCTGAATCCGAGATCGCCCCCTAAACCCTCAATCACTATTCCCTACTTTAATCCACTAATACAGTTCACTTGAAGGACTGAATGAAAACAAGTGAGCGAATTCGGACAGCCACTGTGTGTACATCGGCTGTACACTCGTTATTGCGGTGCATTGTAAGATAGAATGAGTGCACTCAATAACATCCACTATGGTTTCGGACACCACTACAAATGGCTGTCCCTTCAAATAATGCCCTATTTAAGGGTATAGGGGGCGATTTCAGATTCAGCCTTTGAAACTACATGGAGAGGTAATGTTACTCTGCATCAGTGCCTTATGACAAAGCATCTAAACGGTAACAGTTACAAAGAAATAACGGAGGCGCTGCACCTTAAGTTAAGAGATAATTAAGTGTTCATTGTGATTTTAGACTTATGTTTATATTTAAACATTTTAATTATTTGAGTGTTTTCCATGGTTGTGTTGACATTTCTGCCTTTATAACTGAGGGGATTATAATCAGAACGTTTAAAATAAAAATGTTTGAATGTAAAATTTTAAATAGGTCATAAAAATATCAATAATTATCGTTATCGACCGATATGAAAGTTATATCGTGATACAGTTTTCAGCCATATCGCCCAGCCCTAATTTAGAGCATCACTTAAAAAAAAAAAAAATCATATTTTGGGGATAGCTTGCCAAAAAATTTAAAATTTTGTTTATTTACATTTACTCAACCCTCATGTTGTTTCAAACCTGTATGACTTTCACTCTTTTGTGTAACATAAAAAATATAATTTGAAGAATGTTTGGTAGCCAAACTGTTTTGGTCTGTAAATGTATCTAAATAGTCAGAAAAAAAAA
Source organism: Gobio occitaniae (assembly GCA_033150135.1). Classification (NCBI taxonomy): domain Eukaryota; kingdom Metazoa; phylum Chordata; class Actinopteri; order Cypriniformes; family Gobionidae; genus Gobio; species Gobio occitaniae. The sequence continues at coordinate 88,361 of JARQWZ010002146.1, read as the reverse complement.
TCATGGCCGTTGTAGTGGGTGGGTGGATGGATGATGGATGGATAGATAGATCACCTCTAGACATTTCATGAATGTCCCCTCACTGTCCTTAAAGGAACGCTTCATGAAGGTTTGTGTTGCTGTGCTGTCGAGACGTTGGTGTTCTGAGGACACATCCTTCAGTTCCAGAGGGAAGGAGTCCTTCAGCTTCTCCATTCCACTCTTGTAAACCTCAAGCCCCTCCTTCACTGCAGCCTCATTCTCAATTCTTGCCATGGCGAGCACAGCATTCTCCAGAAATGGGACTTCACCACTGGAGATTGTGTCTACATATGTCTTCACCAGCTGACCAAGAACTTCAGGGAAGGAGAAAGGTCAGACACAAGGAAATTAAGCTATATAATGGTAACATGCAGTCAAGAAAGTGTCATAAACAATGTCATAGCTGAACTGATAACTTAATTTATGCTATTTCCACTCTCTTCTGAAGATTAGGAGCTTACATTGTGTCTCGCAGTTCTATTACATCATAAAGATGGAAGGACATTTCAATTTAGTCTGTCGCCCTACTGCTATGGGGCTTAATATCAGCATTAGGGTGCAATGAGCACCCAACCTTAGATATTCAAACCAAAACATGGTTGCTTGGTTGACAGCAGTTTAGCAATAACTACAGAAAAATGTCTACTTCAAAATGTCACGTGGCATAATTTCATATCTTATTGTCTCACCTCTGCCTGTGACTGTGTGTCCATCTTTCAGCTTTTTCACTTCACTCTTGTCAAAGATGTACTTGCAGAAATGATCTGAGACCTCCTGAAAATCTGGGGAAAGGTCAGCAGGATCCAAGCTCTCCAGACGAGACACATTCTCTGGGGTGGTTGGAAACGGGAAAGTAAAACACTTCCGAGATGGGAAATAATTTTGGATACATTCCCGTGGAAGGTTGAACTCTCTAACTGTTCTTGAAGTGCCTTTAAAAGATAAAAAACACATTTTTGTCAAAGAGGTTAGCAAAATACACATTGCTTGTAAATTGCAATTCCCTGTTGCTTTGTGTTGCTTGCATGCTTGAACAGAAATTTTAAGTTAAGTTTTTCCCAGGCTCAGTGATATTCTCTAAAATTGTAAACCTAGTAAGCAACCAGCTGGTTATGATGGTGTAATAAACCCTGTCCGTATAATGCAGACTCTATCTCCTACAAACTCTTCTCAATGATGGCCAGGTCATTTAAAAGCTCAATTTAAATATTACCTGGTTTCAGCTTCAAGGCGTATTCTAAGTATTGGTCCTCAGTCACGTTTTTGCCATTGATTTTATGTTCCAGTGTGAAGTCCCTCACAGCCCAGATGAAACTGGGGAAGAACTTCACAAACTCTGAGTCGTCTTCATCCTCATCAGAGGATTTGACCTTTATATACTCAGTCAACTCTGTGACATATCTGGAGGTGGTTAAGGCCTGAACACTAAGCAAACAGAGTACTCCTATCATAACAAATAAAGTGTAGACACAATATAAATATGAGATTCATTGTGCAGTGTAGATAATTATAATGAGAGTTTTCCCGAGAGATCAGATCTCAGTCAGTGATTGACAGCTCCAGAGATTATAAATGGAAAGTTCTTTGATTGCTTTCTGAATATCAGTTTTCTTTCGAAATGCTACTTGGATGCTACATCTGATATTTACACTATGGAGGACACCATCAGAGTGACCGATGTCTGAAGCACGTGTAAACGCGCCAATAAATCATTGGCAGATAGCAGTGACGTTACATGTGGAGGACCCATGAGTATAAAAGGGAATCTGTAATACACATCATCTTTTTTTGTCTTTAGGAGCCGCTTGATTGTATGATGAGCCTCTACCTTCCTCCCCAAGTGTTGTTGAGACTTAAATTAGGGTCTTTTGCTCCACTTTGGTTGGGTAATTCTCATTTCTTTAATTTGTGTATCGTTCTTTCAAATTATTGTTGCATACCCGTTCACCTGGCAAGGGTATGCATGGAAAAGAGCACACCCGCTGAAAGGGCAGCCGAGGTCCAGAAAGACAAGGCTTCGGCCAGAGAGTGGGTCAGTAATGGCAAGACCTGGGATTTTAATGAGCTCTGTGGGCTCCTGCCCGATAAGCGCTGTCAGGTGGCAATGGTGAGGGAGCTTCTTCATCAAGGTTTTTTTGTCTCCAACCAGCCCCTGCAGTCCGACGTGGACCTCGTCCAAAAATCGAGACCAGTATCATGTCATTCTGACATTTGGGGATCTATGGGACCAGAGTGTAGGGTGACAAATTGTTAATTCATGTTCTATTTACATTTTAGGAAGGAATTTGAGCTGTTTTCTGTAGCCAGTGAAGAAAACACTAGAGGTCTCCTCCAGGTGTTCTACCAGTTCCCTCGAGCCTTCCTGAGGGATGACTCAGTTCATGTGCCGCTGTTCCCATCTGTTTTAGGGTACAGTTCTAGCATTTGTGGGTGGGGGTTACTTTCTGAATATCAGTTGTGTCCCTGTCAATGTGAACAGTCTGCATTCTATGTTTCGTGGCGACCTGATGGCTAAGGCCCATGCCACTGGCCTCATCAATGCACTATTTGTATATTGTAAAGTCTCCCTAGTATGATCCATGTGTTTACAGAACCTGACATGTAGAGGTAGTTTGCCTGGTTTCATTCCTCCTTGTTATTTCTGCCCTCTATTACTTAGATGAGGGAATGGGGTCTTTTATGGGCATGAGCACACTCCCCTAATTGTTCAAGGGTAAGTTAAGTTGTTGAGTTTTGATGGCGAGAGTCTTTGGCAATTATATTATGTCACTCTTCGTTTTTGCATCCCTTCCGATGACATTGAGGGTTGCGTTCTTCCCCTGTAAGTAGTGGTAACATTGAAGGTCATTGAACTGGCTTTGTACCCAATAATTACTCAATAATAAGTCTGGACACCAGGAAGTCATTGTTTAAGTTAAATAAAGAGAAATTATAAAGTGTTACATGAAAAAATGTCCATCATATAGGCTGTCAAGTCCTGTTATGTCCAACATTTACACAATATAAATGCATTAATAAATGCTTAATAAAACCTTAAGCAATACAAAGATATTATAATATGAACAGAACTAAGAATTTCACAATGATGAATTGTGAAAATGCATAAATCCATAATAATCAAACTTATTAAGTGCTGTTAATGCAATGCAAAAGAAACATGTGCCAGCACACACTTCCCCTTCTCAGGGAACTGGGATTATGTACGTCACCTAGAATTATTCATGCTACTAAGAGGAGGGATAAAAGATGTTTGTTTTTTTGGACTAATGAGGAAGTTGAGTTCTGAAACTAGCATTATGTTTTTATAGTACAATGAACTCTTATGTCAAAATATCAAGGACATTTCTTGTACTTCTTGTACTTGTCACAGTGTCTGGTTGTGTTTCCCTGGGTTGTCACTAGAGGTCCTCGTTATCACGGTGTCTTTCACATTTGACTTCAATTCCCAGCATTCTGTCTGTCACTCATCAGTTCATTGCACTCCAGCTGTTTCCCATCACCTTGTTAGATCTGTGTGTGTGTATATATACCCTGGCTGTTTCTGTGTTAGTGGTCGAGTCCTTGTTAGATGTCCTCACAATTCCTGGTTGGTTTCTTGCCTGTTCCTGTATTTTGTTATTCTTGTTGGATTGCTCACATGATATTTGACCCTTGCCTGGACTGGATTACGCTTTACGGATTACCCCAAATAAATATATCTAAATGCACTTGGATCTGTTGTCTCTCCATTGTGTGTGTCGTGACAGAAGGACTCGACCACTAATAGATCCAGCAGTACGGGTACGGTCCGGTCGGTATGTGGATCCCGCGTAGCGAGATTTGTCCTCCGGGAGTGGATGAAGGATCCTCGATTTCTTTGTTTGCATATTTGTCAATGTGTGCTAGAAGGAATGAGGAGACCATAGCCGCCAGGCTCGTACAGGAGACGGTAACTTCCCCAGAGGTGGTAAGTTCGATGCCACCGACACGCCATCATGGACGGAGGAGGAGGAGACACAGGCCGTCTGCCCAGCCAGAGACTGTTCACGTTCCATCTGCCCAGCCAGAGACGGTTCACGTCCAGTCTGCCCAGTCAGAGACTGCTCACGTCACGTCTGCTGAGACAGAGAATGTTCATGTCCCGTCTGCCCAGTCAGAGACTGTTCAGGTCACATCTGCCCAGCCAGAGATGGTTCAAGCCACATCTGCCCAGTCGGAGACAGATCGGGAGATGGCCATTCTCATGGCCGGGGGGGCACTGATCGGCAATTTAGAGCGTTTAGCTCGGATCCTGGAGACGCCCTTCAAACCTTCAGTGTCGTCTGTTCCAGAGCCGGAGCCAGGGTCGTCTGTTCCAGAGCCGGAGCCAGGGTTGTCTGTTCCAGAGCCGGAGCCAGAGTCGTCTGTTCCAGAGCCGGAGCCAGGGTCATCTGTTCCAGGGCCGGAGCCAGGGTCGTCTGTTCCAGAGCCGGAGCCAGGGTCGTCTGTTCCAGAGCCGGAGCCAGGGTCGTCTGTTCCAGAGCCGGAGCCAGGGTCGTCTGTTCCAGAGCCGGAGCCAGGGTCGTCTGTTCCAGAGCCGGAGCCAGGGTCGTCTGTTCCAGAGCCGGAGCCAGGGTCGTCTGTTCCAGAGCCGGAGCCAGGGTCGTCTGTTCCAGAGCCGGAGCCAGGGTCGTCTGTTCCAGAGCCGGAGCCAGGGTCGTCTGTTCCAGAGCCGGAGCCAGGGTCGTCTGTTCCAGAGCCGGAGCCAGTGTCTGTTCCAGAGCCGGAGCCAGTGTCTGTTCCAGAGCCGGAGCCAGTGTCTGTTCCAGAGCCGGAGCCAGTGTCTGTTCCTGAGCCGGAGCCTGTGCTTGTGTCTGTTTCTGAGTCTGTGCCTGTGCTTGTGTCTGTTTCTGAGCCGGAGCCGGAGGCGTCTGTTCCTGAGGCCTCAGTGACCGCGACACTGGCCATTATGGCCACAGCCATGTGGTGTGTGTGGGCCACGCACACACTTGGACCGGTGGTGTCTGTTCCTGGGCCGGTGGTGTCTGTTCCTGAACCGGTGGTGCCAGTTCCCGAGCCGGTGGTGCCAGTTCCAGTGATCGAGCCGGTGGTGCCAGTTCCAGTGCCCGAGCCGGTGGTGTCCGTTCCAGTGCCCGAGCCGGTGGTGTCCGTTCCAGTGCCCGAGCCGGTGGTGTCCGTTCCAGTGCCCGAGCCGGTGGTGTCCGTTCCAGTGCCTGAGCCGGTGGTGTCCGTTCCAGTGCCTGAGCCGGTGGTGTCCGTTCCAGTGCCTGAGCCGGTGGTGTCCGTTCCAGTGCCTGAACCGGTGGTGTCCGTTCCAGTGCCTGAGCCGGTGGTGCCTGTTCCAGTGCCTGAGCCGGTGGTGCCTGTTCCAGTGCCTGAGCCGGTGGTGCCTGTTCCTTTTCCTGAGCCGGTGGTGTCTGTTCCTGTTCCTGAGCCGGTGGTGTCTGTTCCAGTGCCTGAGCCGGTGGTGTCTGTTCCAGTGCCTGAGCCGGTGGTGTCTGTTCCAGTGCCTGAGCCGGTGGTGTCTGTTTCAGTGCCTGAGCCGGTGGTGTCTGTTCCAGTGCCTGAGCCGGTGGTGTCTGTTCCAGTGCCTGAGCCGGTGGTGTCTGTTTCAGTGCCTGAGCCGGTGGTGTCTGTTCCAGTGCCTGAGTTGGTGTCTGTTCCAGTGCCGTGGCCGCGCGAGGGAGAGTCTCCACCCTGGCCGCCAGAGGGAAAGTCTCCACCGCCCTGGCCGCCCGATGGACTGTCATCGCCGCCCTGGCCGCCAGACGGACCGTCGTCTCCGCCCTGGCCGCCAGATGAGCTGTCATCTCCACCATGGCCGCCTGAAGGGTCGTCTGCTCCGCCCTGGCCACCAGATGGACTGTCGTCTCCGCCCTGGCCGCCAGACGGACCGTCGTCTCCGCCCTGGCCGCCAGACGGACCGTCGTCTCCGCCCTGGCCGCCAGATGAACTGTCAACTCCGCCATGGCCACCTGAAGGGTCGTCTGCTCCGCCCTGGCCACCAGATGGACTGTCGTTTCCGCCCTGGCCAGATGGACTGTCATCTCCACCCTGGCCGCCAGATGGACTGTCGTCTCCGCCCGGGTCGTCTGCTCCGCCCTGGCCACCAGATGGACTGTCGTCTCCGCCCTGGCCGCCAGACGGACCGTCGTCTCCGCCCTGGCCGCCAGACGGACCGTCGTCTCCGCCCTGGCCGCCAGATGAACTGTCAACTCCGCCATGGCCACCTGAAGGGTCGTCTGCTCCGCCCTGGCCACCAGATGGACTGTCGTTTCCGCCCTGGCCAGATGGACTGTCATCTCCACCCTGGCCGCCAGATGGACTGTCGTCTCCGCCCTGGCCGCCCGATGGACTGTCGTTTCCGCCCTGGCCAGATGGACTGTCATCTCTGCCCTGGCCGCCAGATGGACTGTCGTCTCTGCCCTGGCCGCCCGATGGACTGTCGTCTCCGCCCTGGCCGCCAGATGAACTGTCATCTCCGTCCTGGCCGCCAGTTAAGCCATCACCCCCTGTCCTTGTTCCTCTCCATGGACCTGGCCCACCATCCCTCCCCCTGATCCTCCACCGTTCCACCTCCCTCCTGAACTCTTGTGTTATGTTGTAGTTACGTTATGGAGCGTCTGGTAGCCGCTCCGTAGGGAAGGGGTACTGTCACAGTGTCTGGTTGTGTTTCCCTGGGTTGTCACTAGAGGTCCTCGTTATCATGGTGTCTTTCACATTTGACTTCAATTCCCAGTATTATATCTGTCACTCATCAGTTCATTGCACTCCAGCTGTTTCCCATCACCTTGTTAGATCTGTGTGTGTGTATATATACCCTGGCTGTTTCTGTGTTAGTGGTCGAGTCCTTGTTAGATGTCCTCACACTTCCTGGTTGGTTTCTTGCCTGTTCCTGTATTTTGTTATTCTTGTTGGATTGCTCACATGATATTTGACCCTTGCCTGGACTGGATTACGCTTTACGGATTACCCCAAATAAATATATCTAACTGCACTTGGATCTGTTGTCTCTCCATTGTGTGTGTCGTGACAGTACTCCTCATTTGTAAGTTAGTTTGGATGAAATGCTGCTAAATGAATACATGTAAATGTATCAGACTGCACCACACTTGCCGGGGCTTCTTTAGGCTTTAGATCCTGGCTTAATTGATTTGAATGTATGTAAATAATATAGCGGTTAAATTCTTACCAAATTAGCAGTATAAGATATGGAGTACAATGATGAATTTTGAATTTCATGTTTTTCCCCCATAAATAATGATATTTTGGACATTTTCAGGAAAACAACATTCCATTGTACTAACACATGAAATATCAACTCCAATACTAACAGTAAATGTATAACGTATGGATGAAAGGATACTGCAGTTCCTCTATGGCCCTGTTGTCGATCGTCCCTCGGCTGTTCAGGACTATAGTGCTACTCAGAAGGACGGCCAGGGAGAAGATCTTGGTGTCATGCGTTGAGTCCCCCTGAGACAGATTGGATACATTGGTAACACTTTACAATAAGGTTGTATTAGTTAACATAAGTTAATGCATTAGTTAACATGAACTACACCTCTGTTCAGCATTAATTTATCTTTGTTACCATTAGTTCATAAAAACAGCTGTTCATGGTTTGTTCATGTTAGTTCACAGTGCATTAACTAATGTTAACAAGATTTTAGTAATACATTAATAAATTATGAAATTAACATTAACAAAGATAAAGTGCAGTTCATTATTAGTTCATGTTAACTAATGCACCTTATTGTAAAGCGTTACCGATACATTCATTTGGCAAAGTATGACATTACAAGAATGTCATCATACATGCTTTTCTGTACATAGTATGCTTTATTAGTTTGCTGTTTACCGACTTTGGTCTTTTAATACCTCTTTCTTAAGCCACGTTAAGTGCTTTTCATGTTAAGATTAAGCTGAGGGAGTTTTATTTATTGTTGGTTACTATGTTACCAATACCACCGTCATCCGCTCAAACAACTTGATGGAAACGCACCTAATTCGCATTTGTTTGTTTTTTTCTTTTTTGCGAACTTTGAAACGATTCGCTTCACATTTGGATGGAAACCCAGCTACTGACGCCATTTCAACATGCTCAATCAGCCCCAAAAATACAGAACAGGTCCGACTAGTGCCGATGGTGCAGGACACACCAAAAACTGTGCTGGCCAATTCTCAACGACGGCCTGATGTTGGTCGGCTTGGTGTGTCAAGGCCTTTAAACCTAGAGATGTCTGCTTTTGCTAACTCTTCTTTGAAATTAACTAAGATCCTTTCACAACAGTTCTCGAGCCAACAGTACACTGAACAGATCCGAACAGTTCTCTAATACATAGTACACTGAACTGAGAACCGTGCAGAGAACTGATGAGTGAGACTATGAGCACGAGTGTACAGGGATTTGACTGACAGAGTACTGTTTTAATTTATTTAGTCCAAACACAGATATGATAACAAATACATTGTATTGGAAATATGATTATGACTTGATTTTATTACAGTATTACACTGCAAAAAATGCTCTTCTTATTTAGTATTTTTGTCTTGTTTCTAGTCTAAATATCTAAAAATTCTTAAATCAATATATTTAAAAGTATCTTATGTCATTTTACTTATCTAGAAAATGCATCTTGATTTAAGATTTTTTTTATATATATATTTAGACTAGAAACAAGACAAAATTAGAAGAAGTAAAAAGTAAGAAGAGCATTTTTTGCAGTGCATCTGATGGTGAGAAAGAAAAGTTTGGCAAATATGTGCAGGTAACATGTTTAAAGACTTGTTTATATGATTGTGACATTATCACTTTTAATACACATAAAAAAAAGTAACGTGTTTTAGATGCTTTTGCAATGCTCTGTTGCAATGACGTTTGCTGTTAGACTGACTAAATCAATAGCAGCAGTTCTTGAGTCAAACACTGAACCGGTGGCAGCAGTTTGTGAAGCAACACACAACTCAATAAATCAAGAACTGTATTTTTCAGACATATGTTTTTTTTTTTTTTTTTATAAAATTTTTTGATTGCAGAACTTATACATACAAGATCAGGGAGATGAAATGAGGTTGTAAATCTTTCAATGAACAATAACAAGGAACAAAAAACAAGAATGTTCTGGATTTGCATACATCATCACAATAGACAGAGAAAGAAAAGCATAATGATAAGGTTAAAACATATCTTTGAATAAATCTTCATAATGCATTAAAAACTTTTCACGTTTTTGTTATTTATAAGTTTAAGGGATGAAATAAAAGAGTTGGCTAAGGAAAGAGAGGAAGAAAGAGAGGAAAGCTTAAGGAGACGTAAGCCATTTTTGCTTGTGGATGAAGAATTTAGCATGCAAGATAAAGAAATTAACAATTTATTCAAGGGACAGCAATTTTGGGTTTTCATAATAAAATAATCTTTTTGTGAATGAAGTTGTGGGTCGTATTTAATTCAAAGAACTTAATTCAGTACAAAAAAGATTGGTTATATTACAATCACAAAATAAATGGGCTATTGTTTCTTCAACAAAACCACAAAAATAACATGTTTTTCATCAATATCAGAGTATTTAGAAATAAAAGAGTTAACAGGATATATCTTATGAAAGATTTTATAATGAATTTCCTTGACTTTGTTAGGTATACAAAATTTACATGGCAAAAGCCAGGCTTTTCTCAAATTTATATTTGTTACAAGAGAACCCCAATAGAATTTACCCCTTGGCGTAATCTTTCTCTTCTCTTCCTTTGAAAATTTTTGCATATATGTTTGTTGTTGCACTTCCGATCTAAAATGTCAATACCATCCATGCATAAAGCCGGATAAACGCTGTTAAAAGGGACTTATTTCTTACAGTTATATCAACGTTGTTCCAAAGGATAACTTTGTGCGGGGAAAAGCTATGGACAAAACATAGTTTCCATGAGAGAAGGCATTGTTGATGAAAATTAGATAAGGAAATGGGTAACTAAGTTGCCAGGCAAAACGTTACATTTTAATAGGAAAGACAGACCACCAAGTTTGTTGAAGATATTATTTGGAATGAAAAACCATAATGACATTGGGCTCAGAAGGCATCTTTTCAGCCAGTTTACTTTAAATGTGTTTATAGTATCTGCAAAGTCCAAAAAGTCAAGGCCACCTTCACCCCTGGAGTTAGAGAGTACTTCTCTTATTTTTCCAAATGAAATCCAAAAAGATTTTGTTAATTTCTTTTATAGCTTAACATTGATAAACAGAGAGAGAGTGGTGTATACAAAGCGAGATAGTCCTTCCACCTTAGATAAAAGGACTCTACCGTATAAAGAAATATCTCTCTGAAGCCAAATGTTAAAGATGCTTTTGATTTTTATCATTTTATCCGAAAAATTTAACTGATGTCTGTTAACTGGGTTTTTAGTGATATGAATGCCTAGATATTTTACAGTATTTTTAACTGGGATACCTTCCAATGATGTCTCATCTATATCATGAATAGAAATAATTTCACATTGTGGAATATTAAGAGGCACATGAAAATTGTACTATCAAATTCAGAGCATTAAGTAACTGTTTTTTATCTTCCAAGAATAATGTGGTGTCGTCGGCTAGCTGTGCAATTTTAAATTCCCTATCAAAAATAGAAATTCCTATCAAATTTTCATTTTGGTTAATCCTTAGACAAAGTAATTCGGTGGCTAAAAGAAATTAAAAAGCGAAACAGGACAGCCCTGTCTGACTCCACGATAGACATCGAACCTTTTGGATGTGTCAAAGTTAACGATCACTGAGCTGTTAATACCTCTATAAAACATGGTTACAGTATCTATAAATGATATACCAAATCTGACTAACTATAGAGTGCGGAAAATAAATTTGTGTTCTATGGAGTCGAAAGCTTTGTGAAAAAGAGACCATCTGAATGAATGATAATGAATCAGATCAGAATAATCTAGCACATCTAATACTAATCTAATGTTTTTAGATATGTGACGGCCTTTCATGAATCCCGACTGAATGTGTTTGATTGTACACAACGCCGGGAAGTCCAAATGACATAATCACGTAAAAAAGAACTGATGAACCATTTTTTAAACAGTTCAAGGAAATTAATATGACTTCCCATCACTATTTACTTTAGAGTTTTCCAGAAATATAGGTGACATTTTTTGGAACATAATGCTCTTTTGGAAAATGTGACACTTCTTTTGTTTTGTGACGTTTCTTCATTTAGCTTATCAAATAGTGTATTTTTTTGGAGCATGCTGTGTTTCAGGTCTCTGTTACTTTCCACTGATATTGAGTGGAATTAATAATACATTCTGTTAATAATATGTTAATAAAGGCTAAAAACTATAACTATAGTCAAGGTTTCTCATTGATGCTTTTTCATACTATATCAAATAGGCTGTTACATCACCTTGTCCACGTCTCCGAGTCCCTCCGTGTCCAGCAGCACCAGAGTGGTTCCTGCTTTAGTGGGGTGGGACACACACCACATCCAGATGCCCTTCGTCTTAGACTCGACTGTGCTGCCCAACGCAAACCCTAAAAGAGAGAAAGAACAAAAAAACATGGAATGTTTACCTCCTTGAGTAGTGCCTTATTTAGATATTATGCAGGGCGGCAGTGGCTCAGTGGTTAATGTAGGTTGTCTACAAATCATAAGGTTGGTGGTTCAATCCCCGGTTCCACCTGACCAAATGTCGAGGTGTCCATGAGAAAGACACCTGCAGCTGCTCCCGACGAGCTGGATGGCGCCTTGCATGGCTGACATTGCCATCGGTGTATGAATGGGTGAATGTGAGGCAATATGTAAAGTGCTTTGGATGGCCATGGGTCTGTTGAAAGCGCTATATAAATGCAGTCCATTTACCATTATGCACAGTGTACAAAACACCATAAACCTGGCTTCTCAGTCAAACCTGTGGTCGACAGATTTGCACATCCTCTGACTATTGTTTAAGAAATACTGGTTATTGGTCTTGAACAGTCATGAAGTCTACATCCTTAATTCTAACCTGTCATTGGGTTGCTCTTTGGATGTTGCTACCTGTGGGGTCTAACCTGTTTGTTTCCCTGCGAGGCGGTTCATCAGGTAGGACTTCCCGGTGCGGTAGAGACCCACCACGGCCACCACCACCACCGGCTGCTGGATCTGCTGCAGGATCTGTAGCGCTGACGGCTGCACACACAGCTTCCCATCTGACTCCGTGTCAATCAAGCACACTGGTTTGTCCATGGTCCTTACACACACACACACACACACACACACACACACACACACACACACACACACACACACACATACTTACATGTTTGTACTTTTACAAGGACTGTAAATAGACTTACACACTTACATAGGTGTAATGGTTTTTATACTGAGCTAATCATATTTTCTATCCACTACCTCTAACCCCGTCTGAGACAGTTGGGATTTCCTCATAATGTAGCAAATTCTGACTACACATGATAATGAAGCCATTTTTGGATATGTCAAACCAGTACACACACACACACACAGATATGATTTAATATATTTAAACATAAGGTTACAACACAGAACAGAGACATAAAAAAGACCTGTTTTCAATCTCACTCAAAACTTACCTGCTCTCTGTGATTTCTCTTGAGTTCTGAAAGACAGTTTGACAGCAGTTACTTCCTGGTAGCCACCCTTAAAACCACACCTCTAAATACAGCCCCATTTCTTCTTATTGGCTGGCTGGGAATTGTATGGTTGTCTTTGGAATTGTACATGTAACTTGATTGCCAATGATTAATAACACACATCTTATGTTTTTTTGTTTTGGTTTTAATAACCTCCTCATTTATTATTTCTTTAAAAACATGTTCATTTTTACACATACATTCCTTTGCTGAGCACAATTTCACATAGTTACTTTATATTCAGATTTTTTGGGGATATGCAATGTATCCGCTGTGATGGAAATTTTCTTGATAAAGATTGGATGTGTTTTTAAGTGTGCAAGAGAAAGTGTTTTAGGTAAGATGGAAATTCTGTGATTTACTCAGTTCCTGTTTTTGAAGGGAAGTTCCTATGTTGCCATAAGAGATACAATGGCCTTAGAAAGGGTCAAAGGGGTATTTTAAAAAGTGCAGACATGGATGCTCTTATCAAAGACTGTGTACCTTCTGACGTCTATCTATTTGCATATCATGTTTTCAGACTATTTTATCAGTCTAGACTTACAAAAATGCTTAGCACAGTAGAACTAACAGGCGTATGATTAGCTTAGATCATTACAAACCAATCACCAGATCAGTATAACCAATCACAGTGAAGAAGACTCAACTGCAAGTTAAGGATATAGATGATCACAAAAGAGTCAGTGATAGTGTTAGATGACTAAGTCCTGAGCTCAGGGACAGCTAACACTCTGAGTAAGTGTTGTTAATGATCATGTGACGCATCTGCGTATTCCCAGTAGTGTATAGATGCTAAAGACCTAGTGGGTTAGGGTAGTGATTGTAGCTTATAGATGGGATGGCATCAGAATATTCAGGAAAGGAATTACCCAGAAGTATTGTGTATTGTATTTGGGAAGGGATTTGCCCCAAAGTATTGTATTGACAATTTGAAGCTGTCAGAATTGTCCATGGTGGAAAAGTCTGATTAGCTTAGTAGTAAGTAGGTTGTATTTGTTTTGAGAATTTACACAACATCATCTTTTATTGGAAACTTGTATCTCTTTTCTTGCTGACTAAAAGACAGTAAAAACTGATTTTTGCAGGGTTGAAGGATGTTCCTTCCTAAAATCTAGACACCAAGAATGAAGAAAAACAGCTTGAGTTGTTTTACTTTGTATTCATCTCCTTAGATTTAAACATCACATAGAAGATAGCCCATTGCCATTGTTATCATCAATGCCAGCATGTTATAGTATCTTGGTTTTCTACAGGACTTTAGTTGTGTAGCAACTTTCCTGAGAAAGAGTTCATCATAAATTAATCTTGTTCTTTATTATCGAGAGAATCACATTGGCTTATTTACACCAACTAATGCAGTAACTACCAATTCTAGTTTCTCTCATTTGCCTCCTTTTTCGATATTTTGAGCCTGTAGGGCTGATAAGAGTTTTACACTAGCAAACCTTACATTGCATATTGTGAAAATCTCCTTTAAATGTCATTCTTTTTATATGTATTGTTTAGTGGAGAATAGATGGCATAATTTCATTGAAGATAAACTGTGATAAATGAGTATCTAAATGTGTATTACCTCATATTTGTCTTAGTCTGAATATTGATAGTTAGTATCCCCAATTTCTTAACTAACCCTCTGCCACACACGTGTAACGGAGGCTAGCTAATAGTTGCTGTACAAGTAAACCTCACTCCTGTGATCCCAAGAGATGCTTTAGCGACTGATGCTAGAGGTTGCAGCCGTTAGCCTCCTTGTTAGAGCGTCCAACTCTCATGCCGGCTTGAAGCAGGGCAGTTCAAACAGAAGGGGTTACATACACACACACAGGTTTTGTTTTTACAAATATCATTTGTTTATTTGATGCTTACATGGAATGCAAAATAAATTGTTGAGACACTAATTAAACCTTACTTGTCACTGTTTAAAATTAATTAGCAATGTCAAATAAACATGTAATTACGATGGATCAAAGATCATTTACACTGGACACACAAAACATGCTTGTGAAGTGAAATTAAAATTTCCTAATCCATCATATCAAATATCACTAAAGCTCATGTGAAAATAGAATGAGATCAATTGTATTGTTTTATTGTAAGATTATACCTCTATATATACTCTGATGAGTTTGATGATCACAGAGTTAAAGTATTTCACAAGATACAACACCCACCGGGAGAGCGTGCATTCATCCGCTGTAAGGCCTGCATCTGTTCTTTGTGTTGTTGCATCATCATAGCCATAGACTCCTCATGTCTCTTGTTGGAGTTCTCTAACATCTCTGCAAACTCTCTAGCTCTGTTACTCTCGGCTTCTGTGTTCTGTCTCTTGAACTCCTCCATCTCCTGGCTCATCCTATCGGCTTTATCCTTAAATCCCTTCTCCAACAGAGCGGCCTGCTCCCTCAGTTTACTGTCCATGGCACGCTCACCCTCCTCTCTCTGAAGCCTTATCTCCTCATCCATCTTCTCCTTCATCTGTCTCATCCTCTCTTCGTTACTCTGTCTCTCTGCTTCAATCTTCTCTTCGAGTTGGCGCTGCTTCTCCTCTTTAGCTTTGATTTCCTGCATCAGGAGGGCTGCTTTCTCTGTTTCCTCTATTCATTAATTGACAAAAAAGAGAAGGAAGGTATCAGAAGGTATCAAAATATTGTCCTTTAAGGAAATACACTTCTTTTAATGCGTATAAACCTACTAATACACCTTTAAAGAACACTTCCTTCAAGTGTGCAGCAGCACTCTCTCAAGTACCTAAAACTTTGAACACCTCTTTCACAAGGAACCTGGTAAGAATTTACAAACAGGGAAATTGGCTTAAGACTCTTACCCTTAATCTTTTTTTCCTTCTCGGTCAGTTTTTTGTCAGCCTGCAAAATAGCTTTAGAATCCACAGACTTCTGCTTCAGAAACTTCTCTAGGACCTCTTCAGCCTATTGACAAACATAAAAATTATGACAATGATCATATTTCTATAATGTGTAGTATGTGTATAGATGAGGAATAAGCAGTGACATGCACAGGGGGTCTAAAGGCTTTGCCCCTTTAATTGCTAATTGTAAAGTGCCCTTTCAGTTGACCCCGAAACGCAATTTCAACCGAGGGGGAAAAAGCCATCACCACCATGCGATTCTGCCACTACCCCAGTGGAGGTCTGTGCACGCCACTTGAAATAAGTGTAATATGGGCAAGACCTTGACTTCTTTATTGGTCTGGCTGTTATATTTCTTCACAATGTCCTCCAGATCCTTGCAGAAGAGATCATAGCCACCAGGTTTGGCATAAAAACCCTGCTTGAGATTTTCTATCATTGGTGCAGAGAGGGATGACAAGAGATCCTCACATCGTCTCTTTGACGCTTGCTCGTTTTGGCACAGGTATCCATCAAAGAGTTTATTAATGTTTTCCTAAAAACAACATGCAAGTAACAGAATGAATAATGCATCAGAGGACATTTTATATATGTGCTATTTGACATCTCTTCATATGACTGAACCCCATGAGAGGGCTACAAAATAATTAACTGATAACTGGGTTTGCAAGAACCAACAAAGGGCCAGAGGAGAGATTCAGTCTACCTCAAGAGATTTCAGGTACTTCCCATCAGTGTCCCTGAAGGAACGCTTCATGAAGGTTTGTGTTGCTGTGCTGCTGAGATGTTGGTGTTCTGAGGACACATCCTTCAGTTCCAGAGGGAAGGAGCCCTTCAGCTTCTCCATTCCACTCTTGTAAATCTCAAGGCCTTCCTTCACTGCAGCCTCATTCTCAATCATTGACATGGCGATCACAGCGTTCTCCAGACACGGCACAGCCCCGCTGGAGATGGTGTCCACGTACATTTTCGCCAGATTACCCAGAACTTCAGAGAGGGAAAGAAGTCAAACAAAATGATACAGGAAAGTATTGAATAATAGACAGTCAAATGTAAGTACATGCAAACTCTTCATAAATTTTTTATCACCCCTGCCAGTGACTGTTATTCCATCCTTCAGCTTCTTCTCATGGCTCTCATGAAAGACAAACTTGCAGAAATTATCTGTGACCTCCAGGAACTCGGGGGAAACATCAGCAGGATCCAAGCTCTCCAAACGAGACAAATTCTCTGGGGCGGTTGGAAACGGGAAAGTGAAGCATGTCCTGGAAGGGAAGAATTTTTGGATGCACTCCCTGGGCAAGTTGTACTCCATCACTTTTTTTGATGTGCCTGAAACAAATGAGCACATGCTGTAGATCCTCTCAATTCAAATATTACTAATCCATAGGTAGTCACTTAATGTCACTCATTGTGACAAAGATATTGAGAGAGAAGCTTTTTTTTACTTTTAATAATTACCATGCTTCAACTTCAGAGCAAACTCTAGGTACTCATTCTCTGTTACATCTTTGCTGTCAATCTTTAGCTCCAGTGTGAAGTCTCTCACAGCCCAGATGAAACTAGGGAAGAACTTCACAAACTCGCTTGACTCGTCGGCATCCTCATCTGATGATTTGACTTTAATGCACTCTGTTAGTTCAGTAACATATCTGACAGTTTGTTCAGGCATGTCAAACATGTCAAGTGACTGTCAAACAACAACACATGATGCATAAATGCATAGGTGCAAAATAAACCCAATGCACGTCCTCATGATGACTGTACCTGCACATGCCAATAAAATATGTGTAGCACCTTACAAAAAGTGATGTCTTCTTGTTTTGACTGCAATGTCCTGATGTATTTGTACTCATTTTTAAAACACTTTGGATAAAAACACCAGCTAAATGACATGATAGTTATCTAGGTTGTCAGAAGGATACTGCAGCTCCTCTACAGCCCTGTTGTCAATCGTCCCTCGACTGTTGAAGACCAGAGTGCTGCTCAGTAACACAGCCAGACAGAAGATGTTGGTGTCATGCTTTGAGTCTCCCTGAGAAAGAGAAAAACAATCATAGAGTTAGAAAAACTGGAGATTAATCTCAGTACAAATTAATCTTTAAAGGGGTCATAAATTGAGAAATCAGACATATAAGAGGTAGGGCTGGGCGATAAAACGGTAAGAATATGTATCGCGATAGACACGTAATCGATATCAATAAAAAATGTGTTCAATAAAACGTTCAATAACTTTTTTTTTCTTTGTTGGAAGAAACCAGAGGTTGCGAAGCAAGTTTGGTTGCATGAACAAAGGCACTCGCTCTCTGGTAACCAAGCAAAGTAGGGAGTGACAGGCTAACAGGCAATTATATAACAGTATCCGGTTTGATTGCGCCATATCGTTGTCTCGTGTTGGATTCTTCAGTAAACAGAACTGGCGTGGAGTGATAAGTGGAAAGTGAGTGCCGCAGCGAGCAAGGAAATTGTTGATAAAACAGGAAAACAAGTCAGCTCGCCAGAATGGCAGTTTTTTGGATTGTATAAGTCTGACCGTAACCAATGGCGTCTGCATCTAAAGACTGTTGTCCCTACCAAGACTGGTAATACCAGAAACTTGTTCTACCAGCCTTGTTTAACTTTCATCTGGCTCTGCAGTGCGAGCCTCCGCTGACAGCACGCATGCCTCATTCGTTTGGGGATGTGTTTATACTCGTTGTGCTCGCCGTTGTGCTATTCTTGACTTTGGCTGAATCCGAAATCGCCCCCTAAACTCTCAAATCACTATTCCCTACTTTAATCCACTAATACAGTTCCGTTGAAGGAGTGAATGAAAACAAGTGAGCGAATTCGGACTCGTTATTGCGATGCAAAGTGGAATAGAATGAGTGCACTCAATAATGTTCACTATGGTTTCGGACACCACTACAAATGGCTGTCCCCTCAAATAATGCCCTATTTAAGGGTATAGGGGGCGATTTCAGATTCAACCTTTGAAACTACATGGAGAGATAATGTTACTCTGCATCAGTGCCTTATGACAAAGCATCTAAACGGTAACAGTTACAAAGAAATAAAGGAGGCGCTGCACCTTAATGTTAAGAGATAATTGTTAAATGTTCATTGTGATTTTAGACTTGTGTTTATATTTTAATTTTTTGATTGTTTTCCATGGTTGTGTGGACATTTCTGCCTTTATAACTGAAGGGATTATAATCAGAGGAAAGTTAAGTTTAAAATAATAATGTTTAAATGTAAAATATTTATCTCCTGGTCCTTATTTTAAATAGGTCATAAAAATATCAATAATTATCGAAATCGACCGATATGAAACACTTATATTGTGATACAGTTTTCAGCCTTATCACCCAGCACTAATAAGAGGTCATCATACTCTATCCTGTAAATTTCAGAACGGAAAACTTCCTTGTTAGTCCAAAAACAGCTTGTTTTGGAATTTGCTGATTTATGACATCATAGAAAGGTGAAAGAGTGCCTCTGCAGAAGATCAATGTCGTTACCACTATAGCCCTGCTGACTGATTTGTGCATGACAAGTAGTAGGTAAATAACACACATGCCGCTAGTCTCACGTAGCCAGACCTTTAGAGTGACGCCAGAAGGACTCCATTTTCCAAAATTTTAAGGGTAATGGAAACAGCTATTGTTTCTCTTAGTAGGATGAAAATAATGTTATTTAAACTGTGATTATATTATACATAGAAAGCGATCAAAGAACGCTCCCTTTGCAATCGCTGGAGCTGTCAATCAAACAGCATGAGTTTATCAGTGACTGAGTTCTGGACTCTTGCCTAAACTCCAGTTATAATCAACGAATCTCTTATTTACATTGTGTTTGCACTGTTAGTTATGGTGAAAGTATCCGTTTGTGTGAAGAAATTGAGTTTCAACGATGAGATCGCTGCATTCAAGCGCTCAACATGTGTGTGATCAGCTACAATGATCATCACTGTAATCTTTCATGCCACCATCTGAATACAATCTAAATATTATGCTGTTATCAACACTTTTTATAATTAGTTAATCTCAACAGCTGTAATATTAAAAATGTTTTAAAAGTTTTCGAGAGAGTTCCAATTGTAATACTTAGCTATTTCATTGGAAAAGATGTTAGCCAATCACAGCAGTGGCGTTTACACTGAAGTCTCACAGCAGCACATCACAGCAGTGGGCGTTTACACTGAAGTCTCACAGCAGCCAATCATAGTAGTGGGTGTTTACACTGAGTCTCAGAGCAGCCAATCACAGCAGTGGGTGTTTACACTGAAGGCTCACAGCAGCCAATCACAGCAGTGGGTGTTTACACTGAAGTCTCACAGCAGCACATCACAGCAGTGGGCGTTTACACTGAAGTCTCACAGCAGCCAATCATAGTAGTGGGTGTTTACACTGAGTCTCACAGCAGCCAATCACAGCAGTGGGTGTTTACACTGAAGGCTCACAGCAGCCAATCACAGCAGTGGGCGTTTACACTGAAGTTTAATTCGTTCACTTCAAATAAATTTTTTAAGAATGTGCACGGTAGTTAGGAAAGTTTTGTTTTACACTCACCTCCTCCTATTAACAACAAATTAGCAAGCTATTAATTGAATATGTGTTCATTCTAAAAAGCCAACAATATGGTGAATGTGGCATTTCATCTGTATAAGATGAGTGTCTCTGCTCTGTAAGTGAAAGCATTTATGGACCACTGAAACTCCTTGTGACATTTGATGTTACTTTAAGTTGTATTTCAGTACTTTGGTTTTTACATCACCTTGTCCACGTCTCCGAGTCCCTCAGTGTCCAGCAGCACCAGAGTGGTTCCTGCTTTAGTGGGGTGGGACACACACCACATCCAGATGCCCTTCGTCTTGGACTCGATGGTCCTGCCCAACGCAAACCCTGATAATGCCACCAGAAAAAACCCACAGTGACTTACAGTATATGCATGTAACTGCATGATGTTTCTCTTGAGCTGTCAGCGCTGCCTGTGGGGTCTAACCTGTTTGTTTCCCTGCGAGGCGGTTCATCAGGAAGGACTTCCCAGTGCGGTAGAGACCCACCACGGCCACCACCACCACCGGCTGCTGGATCTGCTGCAGGATCTGTAGCGCTGACGGCTGCACACACAGCTTCCCATCTGACTCCGTGTCAATCAAGCACACTGGTTTGTCCATGGTCACTGGAGAATACGCTGTCCAACAGATACACACATTTAAAATCCTTCAAGTAACTGCAGTGTACTAGAAGTAAAACGTTAAGATGAGTTGAGAAATAGTCCAGAAATTCTACAGTAAAAAATACAGTAATTCCCCAGATAAGCAGTTTTTCCTTTTTTCAGTTTGGGGAAGTTTATGTAAAAGTGTTTCTCGTGTCATTTTAACACACACATACACTTGGAAAGAGAAACAGACAAAATCCACAGACTTTATAGACTTATACACGCATATAAACACTCCAATAAAACCCACATCTTTCAACACATGCAGACATCCACACTCACATAATGCACACACACACACACACACACACACACACACACACACACACACACACACGTTCCCCACAAATTACACAAGCAAATGCTGTAAGCTTTGTGTCCAGCTACCTGATCAGCCCCAATTCAAACTGGGTTTAGTTGATGAACAAAGTCATTTAAAGCTGCTGTAATACCCATATAACCCATGGATGAAGGAATGTCACTTACCCTTTTGCTTCACTTAACTTCAGCAGCTCGATCTGAGTTGTATACAGTACATGTTGTAGCTTCCTGACATTCTCTCTTAGACACTCCTTTAGGTCCGGCTCTTAAAGCCTATTGGTCTAGAGTAGGTTAGGGGACGTCCCTGGTCTCTCAGTCTCTCTCTGGTTATTTCCTGTGGCTGACTCCACTTTTATTGACTGAGTAAATAGCAATGTGCAGTTTAACTCTTGGTTTCACTTTTAAAATTAGCAACTGCAACATGTTTTAGAAGATACTAGAAACTTGGAATCTTCCCAGATTGTGTAACCACATTGCCCTTGTTAATCTGTATCTGTTTTTTTCCCCTCAGGAAATTCCCAACACTAACTGACTTTCTCGTGGGTATCAGACATGGAAATAATGGGGCAAATATGTTTACTTGTGAATCAATCAGTAGTGCATGAAACAACATGCAAAGTTTAAAGTTCAATGTTTTATCCTGTTCAAAAAAATTATTGCATGAAAGCCCAAACCTTGCAAGAGAAACAACATAACCTTGTGTCTTCCACACACACACATGGAAAGGGTTTAGATGCTGAAGTCTCTGAAATAGCAGATTACTGCCATGGTCTGAGACCCTGAGCTAAGAGGTTGTTAGTGCCATGATCAACAAACCGTGCCTTTAGCAACTCATACTCATGATGGCAGAATCTTTTAATGTGTTTAATGGTCAAAAGAAAGTGAGGGGGTAAATTATTAATTCTCTGTCAGATTCTTCCTCTAGAAAAAGGTATAAGTAAATATTCTGTGCTTTCAGCAGTGTTGACATATTGGGAAAGTCACAGACTACCCTAGTGAAAAAAAAGTATGCTAAGTATACTTGCAGCAAGCCTAATTATCAGTATCCTTGAAGTGTGGTAATGATTTGTTAACTTGAAATGTGCTATTTTGAAACAACAAATTTTGTACTAAGTATATTTTAGTTGTAAATAAATTGTATTAAAGCATAATTTGAGGTGTATTTAGTGTACTTTTATGTGCTAAATTGGAACAACTTTAAGTAAACTTAGTATGCTTTAAGTATAGGGACTAATTACATGCTTGATTAGTGATATTATATGTGCTTTATTTGTATTATAAGGATACTTTGTGTTATAAGTATACTTTATTTTTATTATAAGTATACTTTATTTGTGTTATAAGTATACTTTATTTTTATTATAAGTATATTTATTTGTGTTATAAGTATACTTTATTTGTGTTTTAAGTATATTACAAATGAATTACCAGTGTCTTCAGAACACACAAGCAATATACTATGAATATATAATTTTTTCAAGTTTATTTATTTACTTTACCTTCCCTAAATATAAAAAACATACACTTTGTAGTCAATAACAATATAATGTATTATTACTTAGCTATACATTGTAAAATATACTTTGAATGACATAATGTCACACAATACAGTAGTTTAAATGTGCTACCAAGGCTGTGAAGAGACAGTCCATTAACAAGCCCAAAAACTTCACATGGTTTCAGCAAAACTAAACAAAATGATTTTACTATGTTTTTCATTAAAAGAACACTGGAAGATTAAAAACAACATATTATTGGACCGATTCCACTGACCCTCTATACACAAATATAAATTAAGCATTATATTCACTTTTCTGATGAGCTGCTAAATTTTACACTTGCGTCTGACGGCCGCTTGCACATCAGAGGCAGTTGACAGCAAAAACTTGAAGAAACAGCATCTGTAAACAGAATATACAAGACATAAGGTCAAACAGCGTGTTCATACAACTTTTATTCACGTTTACATTAGTCTTACTTATTACTTACCTCCAAACAGCAGGACTTTTTCTCCAGTTCTTTTCGGCATCGCGTAACGTTAGGCCATTTTATTTAGGCATCAGACGTAAGAAATGAGACGTTAGACGTCACGGTCACGTGCCAGAGCTGCGCTCAAAACTGCTCGGCGGCGACGTACGAAGGAAATAATATATGTTTTACTTTGCGCCTGGATAATGTACGTGTGGATAAACGTCTGGATAACGTACGTGTGAATAAACGTCTGGATAACGTACGTGTGGATAAACGTCTGAATAACGTACGCGTGGATAAACGTCTGGATAACGTATGTGTGGATAAATGTCTGGATAACATATGTGTGGATAAACGTCTGGATAACGTACGTGTGGATAAACGTTTGGATAACGTACGTGTGGATAAACGTCTGAATAACGTACGCGTGGATAAACATCTGGATAACGTACGTGTGGATAAACGTCTGAATAACGTACGCGTGGATAAACGTCTGGATAACGTATGTGTGGATAAATGTCTGGATAACATACGTGTGGATAAACGTCTGGATAACGTACATGTGGATAAACGTCTGGATAACGTACGTGTGAATAAACGTCTGGATAACGTACGTGTGAATAAACGTCTGAATAACGTACGCGTGGATAAACGTCTGGATAACGTATGTGTGGATAAATGTCTGGATAACATATGTGTGGATAAACGTCTGGATAACGTACGTGTGGATAAACGTTTGGATAACGTACGTGTGGATAAACGTCTGAATAACGTACGCGTGGATAAACATCTGGATAACGTACGTGTGGATAAACGTCTGAATAACGTACGCGTGGATAAACGTCTGGATAACGTATGTGTGGATAAATGTCTGGATAACATACGTGTGGATAAACGTCTGGATAACGTACGTGTGGATAAACGTCTGAATAACGTACGCGTGGATAAACATCTGGATAACATACGTGTGGATAAACGTCTGAATAACGTACGCGTGGATAAACGTCTGGATAACGTATGTGATAACGTATGTGTGGATAAATGTCTGGATAACATACGTGTGGATAAACGTCTGGATAACGTACGTGTGGATAAACGTCTGGATAACGTACGTGTGGATAAACGTCTGAATAACGTACGCGTGGATAAACGTCTGGATAACGTATGTGTGGATAAATGTCTGGATAACATACGTGTGGATAAACGTCTGGATAACGTACGTGTGGATAAACGTCTGGATAACGTACGTGTGGATAAACGTCTGGATAACATACGTGTGGATAAACGTCTGGATAACGTACGTGTGGATAAACGTCTGGATAACGTACGTGTGGATAAACGTCTGAATAACGTACGCGTGGATAAAAAGCTGGATAACGTACGTGTGGATAAACGTCTGGATAACGTACGTGTGGATAAATGTCTGAATAACGTATGCGTGGATAAACGTCTGGATAACGTATGTGTGGATAAATGTCTGGATAACATACGTGTGGATAAACGTCTGGATAACGTACGTGTGGATAAACGTCTGGATAAGTCTGTATAACGTACGTGTGGATAAACGTGTGGATAACGTACGCGTGGATAAACATTTGGATAACGTACATGTGGATAAACGTTTGGATAACGTACGCGTGGATAAACGTCTGAATAACGTACGCGTGGATAAACATCTGGATAACGTACATGTGGATAAACGTCTGGATAACGTACGCGTGGATAAACGTCTGAATAAGGTACGCGTGGATAAACGTCTGGATAACGTACATGTGGATAAACGTTTGGTTAACGTACGCGTGGATAAACGTCTGGATAACGTACGTGTGGATAAACGTCTGGATAACGTACGCGTGGATAAACGTCTGGATAACGTACGCGTGGCTAAACGCCTGGATAACGTACGATAAACGTTTGGATAACGTACGCATGGATAAACGTCTGGATAACGTATGCGTGGCTAAACGTCTGGATAACGTACGATAAACGTTTGGATAACGTACGCGTGGATAAACGCCTGGATAACGTACGATAAACGCCTGGATAACGTACGTGTGGATAAACGTCTGGATAGCGTACGCGTGGATAAATGTCTGGATAACGTACATGTGGATAAACGTCTGGATAGCGTACGCGTGGATAAATGTCTGGATAACGTACATGTGGATAAACGTCTGGATAATGTATGTGTAGATAAACGTCTGGATAACGTACATGTGGATAAACGTCTGGATCGCGTACGCGTGGATAAACGTCTGGATAACGTACGCATGGATAAACGTCTGGATAACGTACGTGTGGATAAACGTCTGGATAACGTACGCTCGGATAAATGTCTGGATAACGTACGTGTGGATAAACGTGTGGATAACGTACGCGTGGATAAACATTTGGATAACGTACATGTGGATAAACGTTTGGATAACGTACGCGTGGATAAACGTCTGAATAACGTACGCGTGGATAAACATCTGGATAACGTACATGTGGATAAACGTCTGGATAACGTACGCGTGGATAAACGTCTGAATAAGGTACGCGTGGATAAACGTCTGGATAACGTACATGTGGATAAACGTTTGGTTAACGTACGCGTGGATAAACGTCTGGATAACGTACGTGTGGATAAACGTCTGGATAGCGTACGCGTGGATAAACGTCTGGATAACGTACGTGTGGATAAACGTCTGGATAACGTACGCGTGGCTAAACGTCTGGATAACGTACGATAAACGTTTGGATAACGTACGCGTGGATAAACGTCTGGATAACGTACGATAAACGCCTGGATAACGTACGTGTGGATAAACGTCTGGATAACGTACGCTCGGATAAATGTCTGGATAACGTACATGTGGATAAACGTCTGGATAGCGTACGCGTGGATAAATGTCTGGATAACGTACATGTGGATAAACGTCTGGATAATGTACATGTGGATAAACGTCTGGATAACGTACATGTGGATAAACGTCTGGATAGCGTACGCGTGGATAAACGTCTGGATAACGTACGTGTGGATAAACGTCTGGATAGCGTACGCGTGGATAAACGTCTGGATAATGTACGCGTGGCTAAACGTCTGGATAACGTACGATAAACGTTTGGATAACGTACGCGTGGATAAACGTCTGGATAACGTACGATAAACGCCTGGATAACGTACGTGTGGATAAACGTCTGGATAACGTACGCTCGGATAAATGTCTGGATAACGTACATGTGGATAAACGTCTGGATAGCGTACGCGTGGATAAATGTCTGGATAACGTACATGTGGATAAACGTCTGGATAATGTACGTGTGGATAAACGTCTGGATAACGTACATGTGGATAAACGTCTGGATAGCGTACGCGTGGATAAACGTCTGGATAACATACGCATCAGTGATGCGCGGGTTGATCCAAAATGAGTGGGTGCCCGCGGCCACCCGCGGTTACCCGCGGTTACGAGTCATCCAAAAATATTTTTAATGATATTCGGGTCACGGTCGGTCGGATCGTCAATAAATCCTTATTTACCCTTTGAATGTTGAGCGTTATTAACTTTTGAATAAATGCTGGCGCGGGACAAAATGCCCGATTTCCCGATTTCGACGTTGAACTGAGCAATGCCATTGTACCATTTTAATAGGCTACTTTTAAACGCATTTAAAGTCAGTTTTATGTATTTTCTGAGAGGGGGCGGGATTTTTGTTGGGAAAGTCGGGGGAGAGACGCACACTTCGATTAGACTAGATAAACACATGCAGCATCTTAATTGTTAAGAAAATTAAACGAAATAAATGAATAAATCAAGCCTGTATTACATAACACTAGGCTATATCATAGCTACAGCATTCAGAAAAATAACAGTTTGCGCTCCTAAGGGCTTTCACACTTTTCCAAATGTTTTCCAAATGTGGGCTGATGAATTCTTCAAGCCGGGTCGAAACATAAACATCGCGTTCATCAATAATATGCATCTGGAGCTGAAATGGAAAATGATGGGCCGCCTCAAGAACTGCCTGCTCTCGCCGCTGCACCTCTGAGCACCACGCCAGGGCCTGAAACATTTTCTCAATGGCCCAATGAGCTACGATGAGCATTTACTACTTTTAAAAAATGCGGGTCAGGAAGCGGGTCGGGTACAATATCCTTGTCGAGGATATTGCCGAGCACACACTGATACGACGAAGAAGTAGTAAGTAGACAAAGAAGAAGAAGAGATGCTAATGCTGCTTGCCAGTTAGCAAAAAGTGTGTGAATGGTTTTGCCATAGACATAATATATCTATGGTTTTGGCAAGCACGTAAATACTGTCTCTCCTCTTCTTCTGTGTGACAAGCGAGTGTCAGAAGCATAAAGTGCCGCAGCACCACCTTGTGTACCGGGAGCGCATCTACTGAATGTGCACGTTCACTCGGCGCAACGCCAGTGGAAATCGCTTGGGTGTGAACACTCAAGACGCGCCGAAAAACGTCACGAAAAACGCTGGCAATAAGTGCGTGTGATATTCGTCCCGGTGTGTACAGGTCTTAAGGCTATTTTAGGGGACAGCCATTTGTTTGACAACACTGAACTATAGGAAAATTAATATAGATGTCAAGCTTTTTCCAAATCAAGTTTTATAAAAGCTATATATTATAATATTATATTTTTTCTACAGAAAGTCCTGGATATCAACCTCCACTGAATCGTAATGGATCCAGAGGTGCACCATCGTATGTAATTACTCCGGATCAACTGTTATTTCTGTAGTCTTTTGGCTTCACTGTAACACAAATTGCAGATATTCTACACACTTCCGTGTCCACAGTCAAGCGACGGTTAAGGTAAGTCGTATTACATAAAAAATATATCTATTGACTGCACACATTATGCCTGATCCACAGAGAATAAAATGTCATCAAATGCTGAGTGCATCTTCTGATTTATTTTAGAACTTTTAAATGTTAAAATACTTGGCTCTATCTTTTCAGGTGCTTCAATCTGTTGCAGTCTGCTTCATACTCGGACATATCTGATGTAGACTTGGATGAAAAGATTAGGGACCTAGTGGCTGGAAATGACCAACTTGGACCAGAGGCAGTTCGAGCACAACTAAGGGCAGAGGGAATTCTGGTTCAGAGGTGCAGAGTGAGGAGCAGTATGCATCGTGTCAACCCAAGGGCTTCAGCTCTCAGAGCAATGTCTCAGCGACTACGTAGAAGGTCCTACCGTGTCGCAGGACCTAATTCTTTGTGGCATCTGGATGGAAACCATAAACTAATAAGGTATTTTTTTTTGTTGTGTTTTTAAATCTTAAACATTTCATTATGCGTAAACCTCTATATTATACTGTTCTAGTTTTTTGCCATACATAAAAAAACCAGCAAGTCTACATTTATTTAAAGTTTAACCTTAAGAATTGAGCAATTAATTCATTTAAATCCATATGGTTGCTAAAACCGCATTAGCACTGTCATGGATTGTTTCTTGGATGCCATTTCCAAATATGGAGTCCCTTCCAGAGTCAGAACTGACCATGGTGGAGAGAACAATGCCGTGTGCCTGTTCATGAACTTGTTCAGAGGCACTGACCGAGGTAGTGCTCTTAGAGGAAGGAGTACTCACAATCAGAGAATTGAAAGACTTTGGGTTGATCTGTGGCGTGGTGTGTCAAATGTGTACTATGATCTTTTCAATTTCCTTGAGAGTGAGGGCATTGTGGATGTAGACAATGAAATGCACATGTGGGCTCTGCATCATGTCTACATCCCACGAATCAATCTAGACTTGACAAATTTTACACGCCAGTGGAACAATCATGGCCTGCGAACCGAGAGACACCAGTCGCCCTTGCAAATGACTGATGATGAGATGCGACAACTCACAGAACAAATTTATCCACTTGGAGGCCCCCGGGAAAATCTTGGAGTGAATATCCTCAAAGATGTCCTGTCGTTTATGGAAAACCTAAGACCTTAAATTGACATTTAAAGGATTTGTTCACTTCTAAATTAAAATTTCCTGATAATTTACTCACCCTCATGTTATCCAAGATTAAAAAAATAAAATAAAATACTTTTTAACCACGAATGCTCGAGTTGTTGTGATTCTTTATTCTTCACGTCACGACATGATGGCATCATACTCCATGAAGAATGAAGAATCACAACACCAAGTTGAACATTTGAGGTTAAAGTATATACTTTTTTTTCTTGACAGATGGTGTAGCTAGATAAAATTCTTTAAAATTCCTTATTCCTTGACTGGGATCGTGCAGAGCCTCTGAAGCCCTAAAAAAAAACTTTATTTATTTTCGACTGAAGAAAGAAAGACGTGAACATCTTGGATGACATGGGGGTGAGTAAATTATCAGGAAATTTTCATTTTGAAGTGAACTAATCCTTTTATAAAGTTAAAGCAGAGTCTGAACATTGAAGTGATGCTCATGAACTTTTTTCTCAAACTATATCAAACACATGTGTCTGTAATTTAAGCAATTTTAAGACTTTTGGTTAAATTGTTCAAGCTGGGATAGTGCTAAACTCTACAGGAGAGTAGAAAATTGACAATTCCTTTTTTATTCCATGAAAAAAGTTTAATGGCAAAATTCTGTATAATTATTTTCATATGCAAATGTATTTTTGTTTTCTCAGTACAATAACATGTATAATATAATTCACAACATAAATCACATAGTAGTGACGTCAATACATGTTTACTGTAAATTTATTTCAGTGTAGTGTAGGCTAATCGGAATGTTTTCAGATACAGATCATCAGAAAAATCACCCAACAGATCAGAACGGAAGAAAAATTACAAAACTCAGCAACAAACATCAAAAAACAGTGGTAAAACTGTATATTAAATGTATACTAACATGCCCATACTACACTACATGCAGAGTTATTATGCAGATTAATTTCCTGATTTTTTTTTTTTCTGGCACATTTTACCAATTTCAAATCACATTAATCTTAATAACTAATATTAATTTTGTTTTTAATCATTTATAAGTGATATATAATTGTTCACAAAGGCTGGAAATGAAAAAAAAAAAACTCCTTATATTCAGGTGTGCGTAATAATTAGACACATTTTCTTTTACAAATAAAATATATTTTTTGGCTCATTTTATCTGTAAAAGAAAATGTGCCTAATAATTACGCACACCTGAATATAAGGAGTTTTTTTTTTCATTTCCAGCCTTCATGAACAATTATATTTATATATAATATTTATATATTATATTATATTATAATAATTGATTAATAAATAATAACTACTATTCATTTTGTATTGAATCATTTTAAGTGATATATATAATATATATATAGTTATATAAATATAAATATATAAATATATTGATATAAATATATTTATATATATATATATAAATGTTTATATAAATATATATTTAGATATTTATATATATATATATATATATATATATATATATATATATTAAAAAATATACATTATTTATATATATATATATATATATATATATATATATATATATATATATATATATATATATATATATATATATATATATAAATATCACTTAAAATTATTCAATACAAAATTAATAGTATAATTAATATTAATTAATATTTATTAATTAATTATTATTAGTAGTATACTATTAAGATTATTGTGGTTTGGAATTGGTAAAATGTGCCTGGAAAAAAATATGATCAGAAAATCAATGTGCCTAATAATTCTGCATGCAGTGTATACATTTAAAACATGACCATACTTAAAACAATGCCTACATTAATCCAAAAGTAGGGGATTGCAAAATGCCACTTTCCATACTTTCCCTGAACAGTTCATAGCTCTGATGGATTGGCAGCCTCAAGACAATGCTGCAGGTATTGGCTTCGGGGAAAATTCTGATGGCCTCATTCTCTTGAGGGTGTAGGAACACCAATGTGAGTGGGTATGTAGTTCCCCCTAATAAAAAAAAAGAACAGGAAAAAGTAAATGACCATTTTGCAAAATATAGAATGCCCATGAGTTCTGTCAACGCTTACTGGACCTCATGTTGTTCAAAACCCATACATACGTATAACAAACATTATAGAGGTAGACCTGGGGCCTATACCATGAAGCCGGTTTAGCTGGGTAGCCAGATATGTTTAAGCTTAGTTTGTGCCAATCCTGGGTTTTAGGTACCATTAAAGTGGTTTGGCTTTTAGCCGTGTTCATCTCCACAGTAACTTACTCTCCACGGCTAACCTGCTCCAGGGCAGGTTATGTTCTGGATAAGGGATCTCAAACTGAAATTGGACCAATCAGCTGTGAGCAAAGTGACACACCTCTGATGCAATGAAGTCATTCCCTCTGTTTCTACTCCAAATTAAAGGTCACTATAGCAAATTGTTTTTAAAGACTAACGCGTCTGGCTTTTAACAATGCTTATTTATAACAATAATACTTTTGAATGATTTAGATATCATTTATGTAATTATACCCTTATATATTTTAGTTAATCAATCATTAATAGGCACTTAGTTAAAATGTATATTAATAGCCTATATAAAGGTCATACAAATAAGCTTTAAAATCAATAAATAAAGCTATAAAAATGACTACATGTGATCTTAAATGTTCAATTCTCTCTATATATCAACTAAACTAACTTCATAAATTTTACTTGCATTGACGTATAATATATTTAAGTTATCGTCTTTCATAGACAGCTCTTTTCTTCCTGTCTATTTGTTTAAATTCTTATTATTTTTCAATCATGTAATATTCTGCAGAAGAGAGAAGTGAATCTCAGTTTCACTGATCCACAGCGTGTGATTGGCTGTTCACTACTGATGTCACAGCTAAACTCCTAAACTCAGGATCAAAGCCTGAGTTGACAGAGAAAGCGGATGATCAGCATCATGGGACCAACAAAGCCTGAATAGATTGGTTTGGTTTTGTCAACTCAAAACTAATCCTGTAACCCTGATTTTGTTAAACTACCATCATGGTACAGGCCCCAGGAACAGACAAAAATTTTGATTGTTAGTCACTAACAATCTTTCCCTTCACCTTGATGATGACATGAAAGTAGTAAATTATGACAGCATTAACATCTTTGGGTAAAATAAAACATTTTAATAGATCTGGGGCCTGTACCATGATGGTAGTTTAACAAACTCAGGGTTACAGGATTAGTTTCGAGTTGACAAAACCAAACCAATCTATTCAGGCTTTGTTGGTCCCATGATGCTGATCATCAACTTTCTCTGTCAACTCAGGCTTTGATCCTGTGTTTAGGATTTTAGCTGTGACATCAGCAGTGAACAGCCAATCACATGCTGTGGATCAGTAAAACTGAGATTCACTTCTCACGAGAGAAGCAGTGTGATTCACTTCACTCTTCTGCAGAATATACATGAATGAAAAATATTAAGAATTTAAACAAATTTACACAGAAGAAAAGAGCTGTCGAGGACAACTTTAAGAAAAATCTTATACGTCAATGCAAGTAAAATTTATGAAGTTAGTTTAGTTGATATATAGAGAGAATTGAACATTTATGCTCACATGTATTTTTTTTATAGATTTAGTTATTGAATTTAAAGCTTATTTGTATGACCTTAATATAGGTTATTTATTTTAATATTAACAAAATGCATATTAATGATTGATTTACTAAAATTATACATGTGTAATTGATTAAGGGTATAATAATTACATAAATTATTTTTAAATAATTCAAAATTATTATTATTATAAATAAGCATTGTTAAAAGCCAGAGGTTTAAGTCTTTAATAGCCATTTGCTATGTAGTGACCTTTAATTTGGAGTAGAAAAAGGGGGAGTGACTTTATTGCATCAGATATGTGTCACTTTGCTCACAGCTGATTGGTCCAATTTCAGTTGGAGATCTCTTATCCAGAACATAACTTGCCCTGGAGCAGGTTAGCTGTGGAGCGTAAGTTACTATGGAGATGAACACTGCTAAAAGCCAAACCACTTTAATGGTACCTTAAACCCAGGATTGGCACAAACTAAGCTTAAACATATCTGGCTAGCCAGCTAAACCGGCTTCATGGTATAGGCCCCAGGACAGAACCAATTACAATAGACACAAATGAAAGAGATGACAGACTGTAACAATTTTCCACTGAAGAGGCAAGTTGAGAACCCAAGTGCAGTTTAATCAAAATATCAAAACATCAAACAAAGACTTGGCAATACTCAAAACAAAGACTTGACTTGGCTAAACATAAACCTCACCTACACAGCAGGTTACAACATCAATAACAGACGAAGACACATGGCAAACATGAGGGCTAATGCTGCCTTCACGTGCTATCAGAATTATCGTAAATACGAGTTTCCTAGGTAAAAATGGCACGTTAACGCCCTCTGATGTCGTGTTTACCACTGGGAAGTTCGAAAATAATTTTAATACCCCAATTCCCGAGATGGCCGTGTCATAAGCTTTAAACATGGTGGCGGGGATAACTAGACTGCTGTGGCAGGTGTTGTTTTATTTATTTATTTTTTCCAAAACAGCTAGGTCGTCTTGTCTTGACATTAATGTAGTAGGCCTACATATTTACATGTAAGAGTAATCATATGACGCGTATTGTATGTTTGGTACACAGCGAAAATAGCCTGCATTTGACTGAAATTATAGAATCAGCAGAAAGCGGACTAACTGGAATGTTTACATGGTTGTCGGTGCATGGATACATATGTTGGTTTTAACAAGATTTTCCAATAAATAGGCATGAATAACCTGGTGTCCACCATGATTCCTGTTCACTCCGACAAAGCACTTGAATGCAACAAGCTCGTAATCACAACTTCTAAAGTGGGAATTAGGACATTTCCGATAGCACGTGAAGGCAGCATAAATACACACAGACTAATGACAAGTGACACCTGTGAACAGTGATCAGACAAGGAACCAATGACAGGACACGACACAAGATCACATGAGGGCATGGGAGTCACATGACAAGACCGGGAAGTGCTTGACAAGACTGTGAACATGACAAACTCAAACATAACCATGATAAACTAAAAACATGAACCGTCACCAAAACACCCTGTGACAGATCCCCCCCTCTATGGGCGGCCTCTGAAGCCCAAACATCACCAAAACACCAATAGTCTTAAAGTCAAAGTCTTGGGGGGCGGTCTTGGGGGAGGGATGGTGGGCCAGGCCCGTGCAGGGGCACCGGACACAGACCCAGGCGTGACGTGGACGGGCCTGGGAGCATGGGCGGACCTGGACCCTGTGGCCTGGGCGGCCATGGCGGATCAGGAGGTGTGGTCGGCCATGGCGGCAACGGCAGTTCAAGGGGCCATGGCGGTAATGGCGGTTCAGGGGGCCACAGAGGCGTGGCCTTCATGTACCCCTTGAACTGTCTGTTATTCTGTAACAATTTTCCACTGAAGAGGCAAGTTGAGAACCCAAGTGCAGTTTAATCAAAATATCAAAACATAAAACAAAGACTTGGCAATACTCAAAACAAAGACTTGACTTGGCTAAACATAAACCTCACCTACACAGCAGGTTACAACATCAATAACAGACGAAGACACATGGCAAACATGAGGGCTAAATACACCCAGACTAATGACAAGACAAGTGACACCTGTGAACAGTGATCAGACAAGGAACCAATGACAGGACAAGACACAAGATCACATGAGGGCATGGGAGTCACATGACAAGACCAGGACGTGCATGACAAGACTGTGAACATGACAAACTCAAACATAACCATGATAAACTAAAAACATGAACAAATGAACATGAACCGTCACCAAAACACCCTGTGACACAGACAGACAGATAGATAGATATATGTGAAAGCTAGCTAGTTATGTCATTTTTGCAATGCAAATGGAATTTGTTAATGTATAGGTTTTTCTGAGTTAGTTTGGGCTCTAAACACGAAATGGGCAAAAACTTTTACGGTCTATGATGTCAACCGTCAACATCAATGTTTACTGCATCCCTTACCTACCTGTCTACAAGACTTTGTTCTCCATGCTCTGGTGGTGGTAATTCAAGCAGACTGTCAAGTTGGGCATTTATGTGATCCCTAATCGCAGTTAGACGTCTTCTAAAATGATTGGGTTGAACAGACATTTTTGTTGCTAACGGGATAATAATAATAATGTTAAAATTGAAAAGAGTGCCATACACTACATCCGGTGCTGCGCCGGAAGTTTAAGCTAAACTTTTTTTTAATTTTATTGAACAAAATTAATGTACATTTTCACTTCACATATACAGGTATAACATATTATATACACTGTTTACGTTGCAAATAAATCCTTGCCATTTTCGCGCTCTTGCAAACTGTATGCTCCGACTTGCTGTAGAGTATGTATTAAATGTCTGGATAACGTACGTGTGGATAAACGTCTGGATAACGTACGTGTGATAAACGTCTGGATAACGTACGTGTGGATAAACGTCTGGATAATTTACGTGTGGAAAAACGTCTGGATAACGTACGCGTGGATAAACATCTGGATAACGTACGTGTGGATAAACGTCTGGATAACGTACGTGGGGATAAACGTCTGGATAACGTACGTGTGGATAAACGTCTGGATAACGTACGTGTGGATAAATGTCTGGATAACGTACGCGTGGATAAACATCTGGATAACGTACGTGTGGATAAACGTCTGGATAACGTACGTGTGGATAAATGTCTGGATAACGTACGTGTGGATAAACGTCTGGATAACGTACGTGTGGATAAACATCTGGATAACGTACGTGTGGATAAACGTCTGGATAACGTACGTGGGATAAACGTCTGGATAATGTACGTGTGGAAAAACGTCTGGATAACGTACGCGTGGATAAACATCTGGATAACGTACGTGTGGATAAACGTCTGGATAACGTACGTGGGGATAAACGTCTGGATAACGTACGTGTGGATAAACGTCTGGATAACGTACGTGTGGATAAATGTCTGGATAACGTACGCGTGGATAAACATCTGGATAACGTACGTGTGGATAAACGTCTGGATAACGTACGTGTGATAAACGTCTGGATACTGTACGTGTGGATAAACGTCTGGATAACGTACGTGTGGATAAACGTCTGGATAACGTACGCGTGGATAAACGTCTGGATAACGTACGTGTGGATAAACGTCTGGATAACGTACGTGTGGATAAACGTCTGGATAACGTACGCGTGGATAAATGTCTGGATACCGTACGTGTGGATAAACGTCTGGATAACGTACGCATGGATAAACGTCTGGATAACGTACGCGTGGATAAACGTCTTGATAACGTACACGTGGATAAACGTATGGATAACGTACGCGTGGATAAACGTCTGGGTAGTATACGTGTGGATAAACGTCTGGATAACGCACGTGTGGATAAACGTCTGGATAACATACGATAAACGTCTGGATAACATACGTGTTGATAAACGTCTGGATAACGTACGCGTGGATAAACGTCTGGATAACGTACGTGTGGATAAACGTCTGGATAACGTACGTGTGGATAAACGTCTGGATAACATACGATAAACGTCTGGATAACGTACGTGTGGATAAACGTCTGGATAACATACGATAAACGTCTGGATAACGTACGTATTGATAAACGTCTGGATAACGTACGCGTAGATAAACGTCTGGATAACGTACGTGTGGATAAACGTCTGGATAACGTACGTGTGGATAAACGTCTGGATAACGTACGTGTGGATAAACGTCTGGATAACGTACGTGTGATAAACGTCAGAACAGAATTTTTTTTTGGAGGGAAAGAAGAAAATTAAGAAATTTATTCAGCAAGGACGCATTAAATTAATCAAGTGACAGCACATTTATAATGTTGCAAAAGCTTTATATTTGTATTTATCTTAAATATAAAGCTTTTGCAACATTATAAATGTATACTGTCACTTGATCAATTTAACCCTCTGTCTGACGAAATCGCCGGCGCATTTGTGCAAGACATAATTATAAACTATAAACTGTCTACTTTTATTTGTGTACACTCATCACTATACAACAGATGTCCTTATTAGGAGAAAATGTTGTTTTAACAACAAAATATTTCGTTATTACAGAAAATGTAATTAAAACGACATATCTCGTTAAAAAAATTGTATTCATGTAAACCAATTTATTAGGCAAAACTTACTAACACAAAATATAGGTCAGTGTAATATCACAACATTACTGGGTTAGCTTCTAGCTGATTTTAACACAAATGGGCATTTTATTTAACTGTTTACTAACTGTTTTATAATATTGATGTAGGCCTACACTAAAATCTGTAAAATGCACTATTTAATAGCTTTATTTACCTTTTTCTTTTATTAAGTAATTTTAATTAAGTAATATAGGCTAACTCTTTTGGCATTCTATATTCTCATATTAGAGTCTTACTATATTACATTTGATTAATAAATATATTACTTGTTTTTGGAATTTACAGGGATTAACTGGCAAAAACACAAAGGCGCTAGGCTAATTGTCAATGCACAGAGCTTACTGTAATCACGTCAACTTCGAACATTGATGGGTTATTTTTTTGGTGATAACTGGCAAATTTAAGACGACACGCACAGACGTCACGTAGCTTCTCAGGCGAGTATTTGGGCGATGAAAGTGTGACGCTTCTTATCACAAGTCATTGGTCACGGCTTCTGCTTGAGTGAGTGACGAGGGAGGGAGCGTCAGACAGACGCGTTGAAACAGCAGCTCTGCCTCTGATTGGCTGCAGGCAGTGAACAACACAATCTGATTGGTCACAGACCAAGTTGAAGAGACATTTGAATTCCGATAATACTCAACTACTCAACTCATATTTTCTTGTGTTGTATTTCAGTGTGCTGTTGGTTTAATATAGAACTGTGTGTACGATTGTAACACAATTCTTTTCTGCCAGTGTAAACTCATTAAACATATTTACACTTAAATCACAACTACAGTAGGGCTTGTACACTGCATATATTTAAAAATGGGCTTTTAATGCATTAGTCATATTTTAACACTTATTTATTCATTAATTAATTTTAGGCCGCTTAATTTTAACACTTAAGCATGAATAAAAAACCTTAAACATTACTCTGCTTTCAGTGCATTGGTAGAATGACAAATTTGAGCACAATTTAAAATATACTAAAAATATATTTAAAGTAATGTTCAAATAAGTTCACTTTTAAAAAGTACACATAACTTTCATTTTAAGTATAATTTTTCTAAAATATATTTTTCTAAAATATACTAAAATAAAATTATTTTAAAGGTCCTGTTCTTCGTGATTTCAAACTTTAGTTAGTGTGTAATGTTGCTGTTAGAGCAGAAATAATACCTGTAAAATTATAAAGCTCAAAGTTCAATGCCAAGCGAGATATTTTATTTAACAGAAGTTCCCTTTCAAAGCCTACAGCGAACGGCCGGTTTGGACTACAACCCTGTACATCCTGCTTTAATGACGTCAGTAGATCAGTTTGTTGACTAACCTCCGCCCACAAGAATACGCGAAAAAAGGGGGCGTGGTCTTGTTGCTCCCTCGTGGAGAAGAGGAATTGTTGCGTTCGTATAGTTTGTTTGTCGCCATGTCGTCGAGACGCTGATTATTTTCATCCCGGAGTCAAATCACCTTTGTTTGGCTTTCCCAGGGACGCTGTACTTAGAAATCATTGAGCGCATGCATCCCCGTTATGGTGAGAGGCGTGACCTTTCCGGTAACGCGCGCTCTGCGTGCCCTAAGCTGCTGTCGAATCACAACACGGGAACCGCTGGCACAATCAGAACTCGTTACGTATTTCTGAAGGAGGGACTTCATAGAACAGGGAAATCTTTCAAGCCGTTTTGAGGACAGTGAAAACAGTGGTATACAGATAAGTAAATTGTGTGAAAAATACTGTTTTTTTTTACACGTGAAACATGAACACATGTTATATTGCACACTGTAAACACAATCAAAGCTTCAAAAAAACGCGAAAAACGGGACCTTTAAAGTGCATTAAAAGTTGTATTGTGAAAATATGATGCTAATATACTTTTTTATATATTTAAAGATGGTACAATTTTTGTTAGTATATTTACAATATACTATTGAAAAAGAGAATATATTTGAAATACAATAAAGTATACTTTTTTTTCACCAGGGTACTGTTCATAAAGATATAAAGTTAAAGCAATTATGAGCAGTGAGTGGATGTTAGCACAAATGGTAACTAATATCCCTTTGTAGAAGCAATATATAAACTTCATTTAGCCATTTATCATTTCTTGTGTAGTTTAGTTTTGTTAGTGCTATAAAGGCTTGTAGAGGATTGATCGTGACAGTCATTGACTGTGAGTTGTGTGTCGGGCAGTATCAACACCTCTGTAAAGTAGATCATCTTTAGAATATGTGATGCATCACTAAAAAAATCAGTTGATAAACCTCTTGGAATCACATGCGTAACTTTATTACAGTTTTATACAGTATATACAACGCCATATGACTTTGTGACGTGTGACTTGCTTTATAGCTTGACGTAAAACATTTTTGTAATTGCTGAACTTTTGTAAAATACTTAAACCGTTATTGTATAAAGCACTATATTAAAAAAATTGTGATTTGGCAGTAATCAAATGTGGCAAAACATCAAACACAAACTCATTGTCCTCCTACTCACATTATCCTCCCCTTCAAAACATTAGCAATGATCTGGGCCTCTGATTATTATAAACATCATGTACTTTGGTCAGTCAAAAACATGAACCGTCACCAAAACACCCTGTGACAGATCCCCTCCTCGATGGGCGGCCTCTGAAGCCCAAACATCACCAAAACACCAATAGTCTTAAAGTCAAACTCTTGGGGGGCGGTCTTGGGGGAGGGATGGTGGGCCAGGCCCATGCAGGGGCACCGGACACAGACCCAGGCGTGACGTGGACGGGCCTGGGAGCATGGGCGGACCTGGACCCTGTGGCCTGGGCGGCCATGGCGGATCAGGAGGTGTGGTCGGCCATGGCGGCAACGGCAGTTTAAGGGGCCATGGCGGTAATGGCGGTTCAGGGGGCCACAGTGGCGTGGCCTTCATGTACCCCTTGAACTGTCTGTTATTCTGTAACAATTTTCCACTGAAGAGGCAAGTTGAGAACCCAAGTGCAGTTTAATCAAAATATCAAAACATAAAACAAAGACTTGGCAATACTCAAAACAAAGACTTGACTTGGCTAAACATAAACCTCACCTACACAGCAGGTTACAACATCAATAACAGTCGAAGACACATGGCAAACATGAGGGCTAAATACACCCAGACTAATGACAAGACAAGTGACACCTGTGAACAGTGATCAGACAAGGAACCAATGACAGGACAAGACACAAGATCACATGAGGGCATGGGAGTCACATGACAAGACCAGGACGTGCATGACAAGACTGTGAACATGACAAACTCAAACAAAACCATGATAAACTAAAAACATGAACAAATGAACATGAACCGTCACCAAAACACCCTGTGACACAGACAGACAGATAGATAGATATATGTGAAAGCTAGCTAGCTATGTTATTTTTGCAATGCAAATGGAATTTGTTAATGTATAGGTTTTTCTGAGTTAGTTTGGGCTCTAAACACGAAATGGGCAAAAACTTTTACGGTCTATGATGTCAACCGTCAACATCAATGTTTACTGCATCCCTTACCTACCTGTCTACAAGACTTTGTTCTCCATGCTCTGGTGGTGGTAATTCAAGCAGACTGTCAAGTTGGGCATTTATGTGATCCCTAATCGCAGTTAGACGTCTTCTAAAATGATTGGGTTGAACAGACATTTTTGTTGCTAACGGGATAATAATAATAATGTTAAAATTGAAAAGAGTGCCATACACTACATCCGGTGCTGCGCCGGAAGTTTAAGCTAAACTTTTTTTTAATTTTATTGAACAAAATTAATGTACATTTTCACTTCACATATACAGGTATAACATATTATATACACTGTTTACGTTGCAAATAAATCCTTGCCATTTTCGCGCTCTTGCAAACTGTATGCTCCGACTTGCTGTAGAGTATGTATTAAATGTCTGGATAACGTACGTGTGGATAAACGTCTGGATAACGTACGTGTGGATAAACATCTGGATAACGTACGTGTGGATAAACAATATATAAACTTCATTTAGCCATTTATCATTTCTTGTGTAGTTTAGTTTTGTTAGTGCTATAAAGGCTTGTAGAGGATTGATCATGACAGTCATTGACTGTGAGTTGTGTGTCGGGCAGTATCAACACCTCTGTAAAGTAGATCATCTTTAGAATATGTGATGCATCACTAAAAAAATCAGTTGATAAGCCTCTTGGAATCACATGCATAACTTTATTACAGTTTTATACAGTATATACAACGCCATATGACTTTGTGACTTGTGTGACTTGCTTTATAGCTTGACGTAAAAAAAATTCGTAATTGCTGAACTTTTGTAAAATACTTAAACCGTTATTGTATAAAGCACTATATTAAAAAAATTGTGATTTGGCAGTAATCAAATGTGGCAAAACATCAAACACAAACTCATTGTCCTCCTACTCACATTATCCTCCCCTTCAAAACATTAGCAATGATCTGGGCCTCTGATTATTATAAACATCATGTACTTTGGTCAGTCTAATCCAGTGTTTACAGAGCATGAAGATCTAGGCAACATTCACTCAAACAACTGCTGACATTCCCTGATCCAGGAACTGCAGCTGGCCAAGGCTTCACGTGCTCACTGTGGATCTAACACATTCAGCCTATGAAGTTTGCACAATCTTAAATCTAATACATCTGAGCCCGTATTCTTAATGCTTCTAAGAATCCTTTCAAAAAGCTCCTAATTTACCTTAAAAACTTCTACGTAGGAGTCTTAGCTTAAGAGTGATTCAGGACCGATCTAAGAGCAACTCTGAGCGAGGAAAATACTAAAACTTTTATCCTAGTGAGGAGGCGGGGCTGACCCCGTTGCTATGTATGACACAGTCTTTTGAAGACTGTGATTGGTTGGTTGGTTGTCCAAGAATTAACTCATGCATAGTGTGCAACACATTTCTTCTTACTCTTCACGTTTTGTCTATTTTCTCCGCTGCTAAAGGAACTCTTAAGCCTCTTAAAAGTTCTCGT
The DNA here is from genome assembly GCA_033150135.1 of Gobio occitaniae. Taxonomy (NCBI): domain Eukaryota; kingdom Metazoa; phylum Chordata; class Actinopteri; order Cypriniformes; family Gobionidae; genus Gobio; species Gobio occitaniae. The sequence continues at coordinate 46,244 of JARQWZ010002146.1, read as the reverse complement.
CCGTACTCCTAACACTTTTGGACCTTTAGGCCGCGTGTCCACCAAAGCGTTTTTAGCCGGCTGAAAACGCCTCCCTGTGGGCGCTTGAGAGTGTTTTGGCAGTGCAGCGTTTTTTTTCAGTTGAGACTCTTTGCTTGTTATGATACGGAATATCCGCGGAAGTGTCACTAGTATCTAATTTTACCGTTTGTTTCTGTATTGATTCTATATATAAATGCTGATACAATGTAAAGTATTTGCTCTGGCTCTTGTTTTAAATTATTTTGTTCCTTTATTACACTGCTTGTTATCATCTGTTACCATTGTACAGTACAAGCAGAATGTGGCGGTTGGTCGGTGTTGTATTTGTCCCAGCCCCTCCTCCACTCTGATTGGACGGTGAAAAGTGACAGTGATGAGCGCTGCGTTTTACTCAAAGTTGAACATTCTTCAACTCTAGGCGACCAGTAAAAAACGCTGAAACACTGCTAAAAGTAGTGAATAAACATGTAAGTATATGTTGTCTGAGCTGTAATAACACCCCCCCCAGCAAGAATTTATTCATTTAGACAGTGATTGCAATGTTAATGCTATCAGATTCTAAATCCCAATTTACATAAATGGGTGATCAGCTACCAAACATTACCATATTGAATTGACAAAACGCATAACTTGAAACAGCTGTGAGAACAAGGTTTGTAGCTATGATTTCAAAACAACAAAAAGTCACTTCAAATGCAGTGAGATTATAGTAATTCACTGTATAGAACAGGATCGAGATGCGGGTCTGGGTCTGCTATTAATTGCTTGCATCTGCTGACTGTGTTGCTGCCTCAGCACTTCCATGTTCTGTTCATTTCTTCGCTGCTGATCTGATATCATCTGTGCATATTTTCTTGATGCACTCTCCTCTACTTCTGCATTCTTCCTCCTCAACTCCTCTATCTCCCAGGCCATCCTGTCAGCTTTCTCCTGAAAGCCCTTCTCCATCAGGGCAGACTGCTCTCTCAGCTTACTCTCCATTGCACTCTTTGTCTCCTGTTGTTGGCGGGACATCTCGTTTTCCATCATTTCTATGACCTGTCTCACCCTCTCTTCATTATTCTGTTGTTCAGTCTCTATCTTCTCCTCCAGCTGACGCTGTCTCTCTTCCTGGGATATAATTTCCTGTTCCAGAAGGACTGCCCTCTCTCTCTCCTCTGGGCAGCCAAAAAAGAAGGAAGGAGCAGTTGAAGGAAACAGGTAAATAAAATATGGAGAAGAGAGTCCAATCAAGGAGACAAATCTAACATAGACTCTACAGTGTCATCTCATGTGTTTAAAGGGGCTATATGCGTTTTTCTGAAATTTAAACTCGCGACTGACACCTGTGGCCAAAAAACAGAACTGCTCTCATTTACTGCTCGCTCTCGCAGCGGTGGTGACGTCACATCCGCAGACAGCGCGGGAAAAATCCGACCCGACAGAAAATAGGAAAAATAGAATACAGGCTTATAGGTGCACCCACTGTGAGCGGACAAGGTGTCAGTATGCTCATCAGGAGATGTTTGAGTCATAAATGGTAAAATAAAAAGGCTATTTTTACGTTTATTTTGGGGAAAAAGTTGCATATAGCCCCTTTAACAATGAGTACAATGAAAACTGCAGCACTCAAAATGTAGTAGGTATTGGACAAGGCTGCCTCAGATTCTCTTGGCCATTGACTGGCATCCATCCCCTTTCTACTAGATGCATATATAGTTTCTATAGATTGCTGTTTTTACTTAAAATAGCATATTTTATTGAAAACAACAACTACAACTGGGATGGTCCTATTTATGTTATCATGTGTGTCTACTATGTTTGAAAAACTAAGCTTTTACCACAAATCCTTCTTTCATTTTCGGTTAGTTTATCATCAGCCTGCAGAATGGCTGTGGTAATGGCAACCTTTTCTTGTAGAAACTTCTCCAACACCTCAGCAATCTATGAGGACACACAAGGAAAGAGTAAACGTGATGTTCAAAAATATTAATAACTGAAGATACTTAGTGCTATCACCTTGACTTCTTTGTAGGCCAGTGTATTGTACTGATTCACAATGTCCTCCAGGTCCTTGCAGAAGAGATCGTAACCACCAGCTCTGGCATAAAATCCTTGATTGATTCTTTCTGTCATTGGGTCAGAGAGAACTGACATAAGACTTTCACATTTTGCCTCGGAAGCCTTCTCATTGTCCCAGAGATACGCATCAAACTGACGATTGATGGCTTCCTAAAACAGCACACAGAAAACAGGAAGGATACTTAATGCTCATGGGTTCTTTTGCACATGCTTTTATCCAAAGCAACCTACAAGTCATATCTGCCTGCTATAGTAGTGGAAGCCACCATGCAAGGTGTCCTGTCCTAACCACTGGGAACAAGTAGGGGTTCAGTGTCTTACCCAAGGACACTTGACAAATTGACACTGAAATTGACAAATTGACTAAAACTTTAAATTACCTGGGTGGCAGCACTACAAGTTGGAGCAGGGAGTTTCAACTCAAAAGTGAATTAAAACTATCTATGGTTGTAAGTAAGGGATAATCCATGGCTAGTTGTGCATTAAATGATGCACGGCATGGAGGCAAAGAACCACCTGATGCGAAGCAGCGTGCATTCAAATTGTTTTAATCTCTGAGTGACGTATGCATGTGTGATTCAATGAAAACAGCGCATTAATATAGAACAGTTCTTAGACTGACTTAACTACCTGTGCGTTAAGCGGTTTTATTGCCTTCCAGCCAATCAAAATTGAGTATTCAGACAGACCATGGTATAATTTGGTATGGCAACTCCCGCCTACCTCTAAAGATGTCAAATATTTCCCATCATCGTCCCTGAAGGAGCGTTTCATGAAGGTTTGTGTTGCCATGAGGCTGAAACACTGGTGTTCCAAGGTGATTTCATTCAGTTCCAGAGGGAAGGAGCCCTTCAGCTTCTCCAGTCCACTCTTGTAAACCTCAAGGCCCTCCTGCAACGCAGCCTCATTCTCAATCATTGACATGGCGATCACAGCATTCTCCAGACACGGCACAGCCCCGCTGGAGATGGTGTCCACGTACATTTTCGCCAGATGACCCAAAACTTTAGGGAGGCAGAGGGGTCAAACACAAGGAATTAAAAAAGGATGGATGGATGCTGGTTGCGTACAGAGTAGCAAACGGCAGGTAATCTGGTTAACAGTAATGCTTCTTTGTCATGAAGATGTTGGTTAATGTGCAAAAACAGGAAAAAATGCCCACCATAAAAAAAACCCCAGACAATTTAGTGCCTTGCTGATTTACCTCTGCCGGTGACGGTGTGTCCATCTTTCAGATTTTTCACTTGGCTCTGGTCAAAGATAAACTGGCAGAAACGATCAGTGACCTCCAAGAATTTGTTTGAAATCTCAGCTGGGTCCAGTGTCTCCAGATAAGAGACATTGTCTGGATTGGTTGGGAATGGGAAGGTGAAACATTTCCGTGATGGGAAATATTTTCGAATGCACTCTCTTGGAAGGTTGTAATTATTCACTTGCTTCGAGTTACCTTCAAGAGAACAACACAAAGCTTTCCTTCAGTCAAATGATACACACGTCCTGTTTCAAAGGCAAGGCTTAAGACTAGTCCCAGACTAAAATGCATGTGTGAGCTGTCTTAACTAAAAGCAAACTAGCATTGATCTTAAAATATGTCAGTGCCATTGTTTTGTCTTAAGATGCAAACCAGTAATATATATATATATATATATATATATATATATATATATATATATATATATATATATATATATATATATATATGGCACGTTTTTAAAAAAGTTGTCCTAATTGAACTAAGGCTTAATCCTGACTTAATATAAGCCTTGTCTGTGAAACCAGGCCACAGAGAACAAAATGTATTCTTTAAAATCAAAGAAACGGCAAACCTCTAATTTATCTATACATTTGTTTGAATAATAAATTAGCTTGGATATCACTGTATATAAACACAGGAAGCTAAAATCAGTTATTGGAACTGGCTAGGTTTTGCTCACAGGAAGACTAAGCACATATCCATAAATGAGCAGATAAAGCAGTTAATGAAATACACTTTCAGGCTTGAAATATTACCTAGTTTTAGCTTCAGAGCAAACTCTAGATATTCATCCTCTGTTGTGTCTTGGCCATTGATGTTTAGCTGCAGAGTGAAGTCCCTCACAGCCCAGATGAAATTAGGGAAGAACTTCACAAACTCTGAATCATCTACAACTTCATCAGGTGATTTGATCTTGATGTACTCTGTTAGCTCAGTGACATATCTGTTTAGTGTGAGTTAAAGAACAGTTCACTATGAGCCAGGGACTACGAGTAACTTGTTTGTTTAACGACACAGGTCAACCTTCGCTCCCCACGTGCATCAATGAGCCTTTGCCGCCCATGACCCTGTCGCCGGTTCACCACTGGTCCTTCCTTGGAGCACTTTTGATATAGACTGACCACTGCACCGGGAACACCCCACAAGAGCTGCAGTTTTGGAGATGCCCTGACCCAATCGTCTAGCCATCACAATTCGGCCCTTGTCAATCTCGCTCAAATCCTTACACTTGTCCATTTTTCCTGCTTCTAACACATAAACTTTGAGGACAAAATGTTCACTTGCTGCCTAATAAATCTATACCATAATATAACGGCAAGCTCTAAAAGTAAACAGAGTAATTGTGACTCAGGGCCGTGCAGAGAGTTCTTCAGAGGCAGGGGCTCAAATGTAAAAAAAGGGGCAATATATATATCCTTATGCTCATCAAGCCTGCATTTATTTAATCAAAAATACAGAAAAAACTGTAGCCTAATATTGTGAAATATTATTACATTATGTTCTTTTTAACTTTTTATTAATCAAAGAATCTTGAAAAGAGTATCACAGTTTCCATCATTGACGTTAAATCCTCATATTAGAATGATTTCTGAATGATCATGTGACACTGAAGAGGGGAGTAATGATGCTGATAATCCAGCTGTGATCACAGGAATAAATTATAAATAGAAAATTATTTTATAATATTTCACAATATTGCTGTTTTTTATCAAATAAATGCAGGCTTGATGAACATAAGAGACTTTCATAATGCTGCATAATATTAAAAAATGGTAATATAATAAAGTCCTTTCACTTAACCATTTCGCCAGCCTACACTTCACATAATAGGCCTGTAGGTGCCGGCCTGGTGGCACTTGGTTTTTGTTAACTTTGATAGTTTCATGAAATAGTAAACGGTGTATCAATATACATAAATACAAGGGAATTTAACACTTACCATTAATGCGACTTTTGCTGCTGCATGGTTTTGTGCAGGGATTTGTTTGTTGTCAGTTAAATCATAGACAGGTTAAAATCCATTTTGTCAGTGATGCAATTTATAAAATGAGACAAACCGCAGGAAATCGTTCCACAAACGTTAGTTCGTCTGTCGATGTAATTTTCAACCGATTTATGAATAAGAACAGAAAATTACCGCTCCACTTCACATGCCCAATGGAATTTGAACCTGCTTTGCCAGACCACGATTGGTTGGTGTATATACATGACAAACGGGCATTGGTGAATTGTGTAATACTTTAAAATATATAATATATAGATTTGTAATTAAGTCAACACATTGGCTCTGATTATGGATGAAAAAGAAATATTGGTTTACTTTTTTTCCCGTGAGGCCACACACTCTCTGAAAGGACCATATTTGGCTCGAGAGCCGCTTCCGAACAGAGGAAAATCAGCTGTCAATCAAAACGCACGTGACCCATAGCAACACATTATGGCAACGCCTCAACAGAAATTGTCCGACTTTTGAGCCGTTCGTTACTATTGTATACATTGTCATCAATGTCATGTTATAATAATCACATTTATTTAGTTTTATTGACCACGATATTATCTTTGATATTTGTCTGAGAGGGGCACTTGTGATTCATTTTGAAAAAGGGCAGGGGCTCGAGCACCCAAAGCCCCCCCCTCTGCACGTGCCCGTTGTGACTACCTCATAGGATTAAGCAACATAGTTTGAGGCAGATGTCCTGTATACTTATATTATGAAGTATTATTATCAAACTCATATATGTATGTATACATCCCTCGTTTTCTTGTTCATTTGACATAAAATTACATCTAAGTTGAATTAATTAAAAAGTGTGATGCAAAAAATGGTGCATGCATATTTTAAGTAAATCCAACAACATTTTTATCAGTGAGGAATATTTCTATAGTGACAATCATACACAATCACAATATATTTCTTTCTTTAGATGGCCACATTAACAATGAAATACAAATTATGATCAGAAGGATACTGCAGTTCCTCTATGGCCCTGTTGTCGATCGTCCCTCGGCTGTTCAGGACTATAGTGCTACTCAGAAGGACGGCCAGGGAGAAGATCTTGGTGTCATGCTTGGAGTCTCCCTGAGACAGATTGGATACATTGATTTGACATGAAACCACAACCCATAATACAGACACACAATGCTTGACATTTTATTGAATGGTGCTCTTAGGAATGATCTGTGATTGTGAGATTGGTGTACAATATGTTATTTAAGATCCTGAAGATATTGATTTTCATGTTGGTTTATCATTATCATCATTGATCACATAGATTTGTCTTGTCTCTCTCTTTCTTCTTCCCCCGAGCGAAATAGTTGAACTATAACTAAAGTCACTATTCCTTGTTCAACTCGCATTCACACAGACGACTCTCCAGCAATTTATGGAATCAAAGTTCTGTGTGAATGTGGATGGATGGATGGATGGATGGATGGATGGATGGATGGATAGATAGATAGATAGATAGATAGATAGATAGATAGATAGATAGATAGATAGATAGATGGATAGATGGATAGATGGATGATTAAACTTGTTTGGCAGTCACCTTGTCCACGTCTCCGAGTCCCTCAGTGTCCAGCAGCACCAGAGTGGTTCCTGCTTTAGTGGGGTGGGGCACACACCACATCCAGATGCCCTTCGTCTTGGACTCGATGGTGCTGCCCAACGCAAACCCTGATAATGCCACCAGAAAAAACCCACAGTGACTTACAGTATATGCATGTAACTGCATTATGTTTCTTTTAAGATTTTACATGCTATCAGCGCTACCTGTGGGGTCTAACCTGTTTGTTTCCCTGCGAGGCGGTTCATCAGGAAGGACTTCCCGGTGCGGTAGAGACCCACCACGGCCACCACCACCACCGGCTGCTGGATCTGCTGCAGGATCTGTAGTGCTGACGGCTGCACACACAGCTTCCCATCTGACTCCGTGTCAATCAAGCACACTGGTTTGTCCATGGTCACAGGAGAATACGCTGTCCAACAGATACACACATTTAAAATCCATCAAGTAACTGCAGTGTACTAGAAGTAAAAAGTTAAGATGAGTTGAGAAATAGTCCAGAAATTCAACAGTAAAAAATACAGTAATTCCCCAGATAAGCAGCTTTTCCCTTTTTCTGTTTGGGGAAGTTTATGTAAAAGTGTTTCTCGTGTCATTTTAACACACACATACACGTGGAAAGAGAAACAGACAAAATCCACAGACTTATACACGTATATAAACACCCCAATAAAACCCACATATTTCAACACATGCAGACATCCACACAGAGCCGGCCCAAGGCATAAGCGAACTAGGCGGCTGCTTAGGGCCCACAAGAGCACATGAAATTACTTGCTGCATGCTGCTTTATTAAAATCGCGAAATGGCCTTAAACAATTACTAGATAAACTGCACTTAAAAAAAAAAACTTTCTAATATATGCACAGATTGATTCCGAGCTCGCAGTTCCATTGGCTGGACATTAGCTTGTTAGCCAGGGTTCAAAGTCCAAGTGCGAGAAAACCAGCGCTAAAACATAACGTTACTCTTCAGCTGCCCGATAACCTTTTTATGAATGGATGGATTTGAGAATGTGATATGGTTTAGTCTGAATATCTTATCTGACGTGCTGCGTGTTTTGGACGGAGTACAGCATAGCTTTCATTTACATTTACATTTATGCATTTGGCAGACACTTTTATCCAAAGCGACTTACAGTGCCCTTATTACAGGGACAATCCCCCTGGAGCAACATGGAGTAAAGTGCCTTGCTGAAGGACACACTGACCGCTGGGATCGAACCAGCAACCTTCTGCATATCACTGACACACTGACCGCTGGGATCGAACCAGCAACCTTCTGCATATCAGTTCCATGGTTTAACCCACTGGACCACCATCTCACATATCATATCTCACATCTCACATATCACATCTCACATCTCGCTTTCAGTTTCTGTTCGCAGTAAATGCTTCTCTGCAAGTAGGCTACTATATGTTTGAGTCGCTCAAAATGATAATTTGGGAACACAACATACAATAAACATCTTCCCAAATTCGTAATGAGAATCATTTATAAATGAATAAAAGGTCTTCCTGCATGTTTCTGCCAAAATAAAAGCTGTTTAATGTTTTAAAGAAATCCATCAACATTTCTCATTTCTCTTCTGCTCACCAAGGCTCCAATTATTTGACCAAAAATACAGTACAAACAGACAGTAATATTGTAAATATTATTGCAATTTAAAATAGCTGTTTTCTATGTGAATATATAGTAAAGTGTAATTTATTCCTGTGATCAAAGCTGAATTTATCATCATTACTCCAGTCTTCAGTGTCTCATGATCCTTCACAAATCATTCTAATATGAGGATTTGATTATCAAGAAACATTTATGATTATTATCAGTGTTGAAAACAGTTGTGTAAAAATTGTTTTTAGGATTCTTTGGAAGCTTTCTATTTCAGATAAATGCTGTTCTTTTGAACTTTATATTCATCAAATAAATCTGAGGCAAAAATTGAGCATATTCAGCATAAGAGGCTTCTATTTAAAAAAAAATATATATAAGTGTACATACCCCAGTCTGAACTGTAGTACTGTAAGACTTTGAATATTAAAGTGCAAGTTAAAGGGATAGTTCACCCAAAAATGAAAATTCTGTCATTTACTCACCCTCAAGTTGTTCCAACTTTCTTTGTTCTGCTGAACAACAAAAGAAGATATTTTGAAGAATGTTTGTAACAAAGCAGATAGAGCAACCATTGACTACCATAGTAGGGGAAAAATACAATGGTAGTCAATGGTTGCTCTCTCTGCTTGGTTGCAAACATAACTTCAAAATATCTTCTTTTGTGTTCAGAAGAACAAAGAAACTCTAGTAACAATTTGAGGGTGAGTAAATGATGACAGAATTTTAATTTCTGGGTGAACTATCCCTTTAATGTCTGACCACTCTTGTGGGTTTGCTACTGTTACAATTAAAAACCGTATAAGGGTAAAAACATGACAGGCAGACATGATGTAAGCAACAACACTACATCTAATAACACTGATAATGGGTGTGCGAAATATCAAGAACTGACAATAGTATTGGTGGCACCAAAAGGCCCCCAAATAAAATTCTGCTTAGGGCCCCATAAGGGCCGGCCCTGCATCCACACTCACATAATATACACACACACACACACACACACACACACACACACACACACACACACACACACACACACACACACACACACACACACACAAAAGTTCCCCACAAATGACACAAGCAAATGCTGTAAGCTTTGTGTCCAGCTACCATATCAGCCCCAATTCAAACTGGGTTTAGTTGATGAACAAAGTCATTTAAAGCTGCTGTAATACCCATATAACCCATGGATGAAGGAATGTCACTTACCCTTTTGCTTCACTTAACTTCAGCAGCTCGATCTGAGTTGTACACAGTACATGTTGTAGCTTCCTGACATTCTCTCTTAGACACTCCTTTAGGTCCGGCTCTTAAGGCCTATTGGTCTAGAGTAGGTTAGGGGACGTCCCTGGTCTCTCAGTCTCTCTCCGGTTATTTCCTGTGGCTGACTCCCCTTTTATTGACTGAGTAAATAGCAATGTGCAGTTTAACTTTTGGTTTCACTTTGATTGTTTTAGCAGATCCAAGACACTTGGAATTTTCCCAGATTGTGTAACCACATTGCCTTTGTTAATCTGTCGTGTTTTTTTCCCCTGAGGAAATTCACTGGGAATTCCCAACACTAACTGACTTTCTCGTGGGTATCAGACATCATGAAAAGAATGGGGCAAATATGTTTACTTGTGAATCAATCAGTAGTGCATGACACAACAAAGCAAAGTTTAATGTTCAATGTCCAAGAAGCCCCTTTACTCTACCAATGTTCTACCAGAGACATTTGTTAAATAAGTTAGTTTGGATAAAAATATACTAAAGAGTAAATTACAATTGAATTACTCCATGAAAGCAAATGGGAGGCAGATACAAATAATACATGTTACAATAATACATGTAGAAAAAGTCAGAATTGGTTGTTTATCACACAATTCTGAATTATAACTAGCAGTTGCAAGTTTATATCAAAATACTGTTTAAGCAACACCAGGGATGCATAGATATTGCTTAGCCAACTTGGCCATGAGGGGAAAGACATCTCTGTCTTTGTCTGGACCATCTGTCTACTTGTCATCCAGCTCCCCCTGCTGTCGTGAAAGAGCACAGAAAACAGTCAACAAAGGCCAGTCTTTAAATTCCAAATTCAGTGTTATCTTGTGTTTCAATCTTGATAAACTTGGATGCACCTGATAAATTTGTAACAATCACCAGATCAGTATAACCAATCACAGTGAAGAAGACTCAGTGAAAGAGTCAGTGATAGTGTTAGATGACTAAGTCCTGAGCTCAGGGACAGTTAACCCTCTCGAGCGATGATAGATTCTCATATGTCTGTGTGTCAAATTTCAATACAGAGAAGTGTTATTTATTCAATCGCAGATGAAATCATTATGAACGCTCGATACTCTGTGCTGTGTTTTCAGTTCATACTGGCAGCCGGAGGGCGCTCCGTGCACATGTAGTCCATATACAGTAGACGAAGAAGATACCATGTGACATTGACATAAACAGCTTCCAGAAATCGCTCAAACATGCAGATAGACACATTTGAAGATAATAAACACACAATTGCGACAATATATGGCTTATCTGTGTTATTTATACCATGTCGGGTGTTTTTATAATAGATTATATTCATAATGGAATGCTATTCGAGCTTTTATAATTATGCAGAATATTGTAAAATTATATATTTTCTGTCTGATTTTTTGATCCAAAGCCAAATGAGATCACATAAGGTTATTTAAAACATTTGACTTGTGATATAAAGTAAGTTTGGAGTTTTAATCTCATTAATTGTTGTGTTTTAATAAATTGATGTAGTAAATCATAAATTATGGTTTAATAAATCATAAATTGTTGTGGTTGTTAATATGTATAATTATTATGCTCTCATTTATAATTATATATTTACATTTTATGTTTACATTTGTATATGTATTAGTTTTCTCAGTTATGTTATTTCTGTGGGCCAGGCAATCACACTGCAATCATGTGTCATGTGACTAAATCAGTGATTGAATGAATGCACCTGTCTATTGTTTAAATAAAATATGCCAGTCAGAGTGACTGAATATCGTGAAAGAGCAAAACGTAGTCCTGTGTTGTCTCTGGAAACCATGCTCTGCTAACAGATTATGGCCCAACTAACGTAATTTAGTTTGGGGTGTAAGGACGGCGGGTGAAAGTCGCAACGAATAACGCGTGTACCCGAGTTTGAATTAGGCCTTCAACATGAGTAAAAGGCAAAAGGAAGTGGCGACAGCGGGTCGCTGCTTAAGACTAGTCTTTGATGGAGAGGAAAAGAATTATGAGTTATGGGAGACAAAATTCTTGGGCCACCTTTGTTTGCAGGGATTGAAAGAGACTATTTTAAATGAGCCTGCTGAAGAAGTTGAGGGAGATGCGGCCAAAAACGCAGAAGCATATGCAGAGCTGATACAATTCCTAGATGACAAGAGTCTGTCGCTGGTCATGTATGCTGGCAAGGGGAAGCCCAGGGTAATAAGCTTATACACAGAGTTAACTTCACTGCAGAAAGAGCCAAGTGAAAGGGTTACGGAATATGTCATCAGAGCTGAGACTGCAATAACTGCTTTGAGAAATGCAGGTGAGAATCTGAGTGACGAACTTTTAACAGCAATGGTTTTGAAAGGACTTCCAGAGACATTTAAGCAATTTGCTATTCATGTTACTCAAAGCGATGATGAAATGACTTTTGCCGAATTCAAAACAAAGCTTCGAAGTTATGAGGACATTGAAAATATGCGCACAGCGGCATCCAGTGACAATGTAATGACAGCAAGAGCACAGCTTGGAACGAAACCCGCTTTAGCTAACTGTGAGGCTGGAAGTGCTGACATTGTCTGTTGATGTGGCACAAAAGGCCACAAAGCAAGGACGTGCCAGCGTAAGCAGTGGTGCAGTCAATGCAAAAGTACCACTCACCGCGATGCAACTTGCAGACGGAGAAAGGAGCGAGATAACGCAAAGAAGGCGTCTGAGGAGACTGAGGGTGACAAGGAGTATGTTTTTCAGGGAAGCGACACTGATATGTCGAGGAGGAATGATGCCAAGAAGAAGGGCCTAATGTTGGTTGCGGGTGCAACTTCACACATCATCACGGATATCGCCAAGTTCCAGAGGTTTGACAGCAGCTTCCAAGCCGACACACACTGTGTGGAATTGGCTGATGGCACGAGGTGCAACGGAGTCGCCAAGCACAGAGGAGACGCGGCAGTATGTTTGGTAGACAGCAGAGGATGGCGCTTCAAAACAATGTTAAAAAATGCGCTGTACATTCCAACGTATCCACAGGACATCTTCTCCGTGAAGGCAGCCACCTCGAATGGAGCAACAGTAGCCGCGTTTCCATTACCCTTCAAATTGCGCAAATTGAAATTGCGAATTGAAAATACGCCCAATGGAAACGCGTCAATTTCGCAAAAACTCCCATATATCGCAAACATTTTTTTAAGCTCGCATGAGGTGGTTTTTCAGGCAATTCGAAAAAGGAAATTTTCGCAAAACTGCAATGGAAACTGCAATCGCATTTACAGGTCACCTGGTACGGTCATGCATTGCTCCCACACAGGGCCTACATATTTTTTTTTTTCCACTCAAGTATGTCTAATAACGAGATCTTATGTCATTAAAACGACATATATTTTCTCCTAATAAGGAAAGTGGCGTAACTTTATAATGACGGACCCCGGTGAAACCACAAATATCATAACTATCAATAGGCTTACTGTAATTAAGACATATATTCAAGAAATGTATTAAAACAGAAAGACGCTATAGTTTCAGCCTTGCTCAAAGACTGAGGAAACAGGCCAGCACGTCAATCCATTCCTGACGATCTTGGTTTGCTTCTTATTTATTAAATATACAGCCAAATAGTTGATTAAACATTGATCAAAATTAAAATACAATTTATACAAAACTAAATACATTTTAAAGAAAGACTTTCTAGAAAACACAATTCAATGAAATGCTCAATCCATGTCCCCAGACATATGCGCATCTGATTCTTACTCATGCTGCTCACTTTTCATAATCAACATATGAAATTAAAAGATTATAATATTTAGACATAGCCTAACTATATGAAACTAAATAGGCTACGTTTTCTTTAACCCTCTGTCCGACGAAGTCGTCGTCGCCTTCTGATGGATTTTTTCCTTATTCCAGTGTAAATAACTCACAATACTCCGTCATTTTTAGCCATACAGATAGGCTAAGTGCAAGACGTAATTATAAACAGTAAACTGTCTACTTTTATTTGTGTACACTCAATAACAGCAAAGGCCATGGACTCAGGGAACGGATTATTTTGCACTCCACTCCAAACGCTGTCTTCATTTCAAAAATATATTTTGTTTATTAAACGCAATTTTTCATTTCAAAAGCATTTCTAAATTCAGTTTATATTTACAACAAACGAAATTCCAAGCCAAAATAACGAAGTGGTGAAAAAAAACCTTTGAGTAAATTCAAACTTTTCGCTCGTCTCTGTATGTGGCAACAATGCGTCACAATGACCTGGTGTATGTAAAAGTCGATCATTCTTTAAAGATGATGTTATGTTTGGAGAGAAGACGAGTTCTTTATTAAACTCATAAAAAACAATAGAATAAAAAATGCCACAATTTATCATAACACCTCATGTGTGCCGCTTAAGTATAAGGTGCTTTCCTTGCCATCAGTGCTTGGATAACACACACGTCTCATTAAAAATAATGGCGTGCGGTGGCTGGGATATACATAAACCTAACAACATATGTAGCATGATTTTTGGAATGATTTATCACCAGAGGAAATAAATGGTTTTAGTCGTATAACACCGTCATTTCGCAATATTTTATTATCGACTTTTAGAAAATATCGCAAAAGTTTTGCGCAAATCTGTAATGGAAACACGGCTAGTGATCTTCAGAGGAGGGAAAAACGTTCTGCTACACAGTGACGGTACCAAATTCCCCATACACGTGCACAACAAACTGTACTATTTACACACAATAGACAATGAATGCGTTGACCAATGTAAAAAATGATATGACTTGCAGACATGGCATGAGATATTAGGTCATTGCAATTATGGGGATATAATTAAACTGGAGAGTGTTGTTGATGGTATGGAAATTAAGAGTAGAGGAGACAAACCCATCCAACGTTGTGAAATTTGCACGCAGGGAAAGTTTATTGAGACAAGAAACAGAGGGCCAGATGCAAGAGCCAGAGCAGCTCTACAAATGGTGCACACAGATCTAGCCGGGCCTATTGACCCAGTGTCCAGAGATGGTCATAGATATGCATTATCTTTCACAGATGATTATTCCAGTGCTGTGTTTGTATACTTTTTGAAAAATAAGAGTGACACAGTGACCGTCACAGAGCTGATATGGCTCCATATGGACAGGTTAAATGCATCAGGTCTGATAATGGTACAGAGTTCACAGGAAGGGAGTACCAAGCACTATAAAATAGAAGTGGTATTAGACATGAGACCTCAGCACCATACTCTCCACACCAAAACGGCACGGCTGAACGTAACTGGAGAACTTTATTCGACATGGCTAGGTGCATGTTAATAGAGAGTAGACTACCAAAAACATTGTGGACCTATACAGTCCAGACAGCCGCTGTAGTGAGAAACAGATGTTTCAACAATCGTACGAAACAGACAGCTTACTTCATGTTAACAGGCAGACAACCTAACATTTCTAGAATGCAGAAATTCGGATTAGAATGTTACGCTTACCAACATGACAAAGGAAAGCTAGACTCAAGGTGTGAGAGAGGTATTTTTATAGGATATGATAAGAATAGTCTAGCATACATGATCTACTATCCTAAAAACAAGAAAGTACAAAAACTGAGACTAGTTGAGTTTATGCCCAAAATGAGTACTGAGGCGGACAGGATTTCGATTGATGGTAAATGATAATAATTCTGATGATTTTGAGGCCAGGAATAATCCTAGAGAATCTAGAAAGAGTCCCAAAGTTGATCTGCAAAATATTCAAGAAGAGGCCACAGTAAAATAACCAGTAGTGTGCAAAAGCCAAACACAAAAGGATGAAGATAAACCTGAACCAAGGAGAAATCCTTCCAGGGAGAGGAAAAGGCCAGGTTATCTAAGTGATTATGTTTGTGGTCTTAAAGGTGAAGTAACGGACATTGATTATTGTTACAGACTGTACTTTTCTCGCTAGCTAGCGGAGTAGCAGAGAAGTCGGAGACGGTGCAGTGTGCTACATTTCTGCACTTGGCGGGGGAAGAGGTAGTAATAAAAGTATGTAATACATTTGAGTTCTCAGAAGAGGAGAGAAATAAAATACAAGCACTAAAAGAGAAGTTTAAAAATTACTGTGAGCCTCGAAAAAACCTACCGTACATCAGACACGTGTTTTTCACGAGATCGCAAGGGCCTGCAGAAACAATCGACATGTACGTCACTGATCTGAAAAGCAAAGCAAAGGACTGTGAGTTTGGTGATCTGCACGATTCATTAATTTGTGATAGGATTGTATGTGGCATAAGAGAGGATCAACTAAAAGGCAGACTTCTAAGAGAAACGGATCTCACATTAGAAAAGGCCATAGACATTTGCAGGGCCAGCGACATCACGTCGAGTCAGATGAAAGCACTCAATGATGAAGTAAATGTACACAAAGTTGAATCCATAAAGCCAAAGAAGAGAGACACCAAATCAGTGATGAGAAAGGAATGCAACAGATGCGGCAACAAGCACGAGTACAGAAAATGCCCAGCCTACGGGAAAACATGTAAGTCTTGTCAGAAGAAAAATAATTTTGCAAAGAAGTGTAACACCAAAGACCTGCAGAGTCAGAGTAAAAGAATGCACGTGATTGAACAAGATGATAACATGTTTATTGGTACAGTAGCAGTGGAAAAAGAAAGAAATGTAATGTCCATCAACTCAAGTAAGGAGGATGAACAATGGATCGAGACAATCCAGATGAACAAGAATGATGTAAAAGTGACACTGGATACTGGATCTGAATGCAATGTCATGTCAGAAAGAGTGTACAAGTTGCTAAACATAACAGGGAGACTGCAGAATAATCAAGCTGCAAACTTGTTACATATTCTGGACACAAGATGGCGCCATTGGGCAAGAAAGCACTGAACTGTATGTACAAAGGACAGAAATACAAAATCCTGTTTGAAATAATGAAGCATGATGCACCTGCCATTCTAGGACGATCTGCATGTTAAAAAATGGGCATGATTAAAAGACTGTATGAAATTGAAAAGAGCAGTGACATTCTCAAGGATTTTGATGATCTATTTGAAGGATTAGGCTGTTTACCAGGAGAACACCACATACAAATTGATCCAAATATCAGACCAGTAGTGCATGCGCCAAGAAGGATACCTGTAGCTCTGCGAGAGAAAGTGGTTGAAGAACTACAAAGAATGGAGCAGATGGGGGTCATTGCAAAGCAAACTGAGCCAACTGAATGGGTCAACAGCATGGTAACTGTAGTTACATCGAAGAAAATGCGCATTTGTATGGATCCTAATCCCAGATCTCAATCTGGCAATAAAAAGAAAGCATTATCCAATGCTGACAGTAGAAGATGTGGTCTCAAGAATGCCGAAGGCAAAGTACTTTTCTGTACTAGACGCAAATCAAGGGTTTTGGCAGATAAAGCTGGATCATGAAAGTTCAAAGCTTTGCACTATGAACACGCCAATTGGGCGATACTGTTTTCTTAGGTTACCTTTCGGTATATCCTCAACGTCAGAAGTCTTTCAGAGATCCATTGCACAAATGATAGAAGGAATGGAAGGTGTGGTAAATATCATCGATGACTTGCTGGTGTGGGGAGACTCCATTCAAGAGCATGATGAAAGGCTAATAAAGCTGCTGGAATGTGCAAGAAAAACAATTTAAAACTCAACAGGAGCAAGTGCAAAATACGAATGACAGAGATCAAATACATAGGACACATACTGAGTGCTCAAGGAGTTAAGCCAGATGAAGAAAAGATAAGGGCAGGGACTGAAATTCCATCACCACAAAGCAAGCAAGAACTGCAAAGATTTCTTGGAGTCGTGCAATATCTGGCAAAGTTCATTCCCAACATGTCTGACATAAGTACACCTTTGAGGAAATTGCTGGAAAAAGAGTGGCACTGGGAGGATGCTCAACAGCAAAGTTTTAAGAAACTGAAATATTTGGTCACTCAAAGTCCTACTTTGAAATTCTTTGATGTGAGCAAACCGGTCACATTGTCGATAGATTCCAGTTCAGAAGGAATAGGAGCTGTGATTCTGCAAGAAGGAAGGCCAGTGGCTTATGGCTCGAGAGCTCTGAACGACTGTCAGCGTAGATACGCACAAATTGAAAAGTTGTTAGCCATAGTTTATGGATGTGAGAAATTTCACCAGTATGTGTACGGAAAGGAAATCACAATTGAAAGTGATCACAAGCCATTAGAGAGTATATTTAAGAAGCCACTGCATCAAGCTCCTATGAGATTGCAAAGAATGCTTCTACGACTACAAATGGTGCAAACAGTCAAGAATCTCTTAAAGAAAGCGCAGAGTAGTCAATGTGATCCGTACATAGTACTACTGGAGTACCGTAACACGCCAATGAAAGGGATAGGATTATCACCTGCACAATTACTGATGGGGAGACATCTCAGGACGAAGATACCAACATCATCTGCATTGCTTACCACGGAGGCAATGTTGCAAGTGCATGAGCAACTTAAGCAGAGACAGAAGAAACAGAAGCAGTACTACGACAGGATGGCTAAATACTTACCTGATCTGCAACCTGGAGAAGGAATAAGGATGCAAAAGGGAGATTCATGGAAGCCAGCTGTTGTTCTGGGAAAGCATGAGCAGCCACGTTCTTTCATAGTAAAGACTCCTGATAGAAAGCTGTTCAGACGAAATCGCAGACATTTAAGGAAAACAAGAGAAACAGACTCATCAACATTTGAGAAAAGTGTTGACATGGATACTGATAATCAGCAGTCGGTTGATGAATCACAGAGCAATGCACTTGACAGTAAGGATGTTTCAAATGAAAGAAATGGTAATAACAGTGTAGAGAAAGAGCAAGCTAACCATACAAGGTCTGGAAGAATTGTAAAAATACCTGAAAAATACAAAGACTGAGAGTCAGTACAATGTATGTGCATTGTTGCTTGTGTAATAAGTTGAAATGCAATAGTTTGAGTATGAATGCATTTGTGAAAATGTGTTGAATAATTTTGTAGTTATGCTGAAAGTTTGGTAAAGTAAACTTAAATGTTGTGTTTAAAAGTTGTGCAGAAGTTCTATGCATCAGTATAAAGGAGCATACTTAAGAAGGGGGATGTAACATATTGTATATGTTATACATATATGAGGTTATGAAGACATCTAGTGGTCATCTGATATAATGACATGGAGAGTCACGTGTGTATGCTGGGGGACTCGGGGGTGAATAAATGTTATGGGATGGTACCGCAGCTGGCTTTTGGTCTGTCTGTCTAGAGAACAGAACAATATGAATGTGCTAAATTGTGTAAAAGAAATGCTCAATGCAAAATTCAGAATGAAGGATTTAGGAAAATTGACACAGTTTCTGGGCATTGATTATGAGCAAAACGATGATTATGTTAAGATGTCACAACACCAGTATATTGAGAAAATACTTATGAGATTTGACATGGAAAATTGTAAGTCCAGAGCAACCCCCTATGAACAAAAACTAAACTACGCTGATGATGCTGAGTTAATGACTGATGTCAGAAAATACAGAGAGGTAGTAGGTAGCTTTATTTATCTGGCAACATGTACAAGACCAGACCTAAGTTTTGTAGCGAGTAAATTGTCACAATATTTTACTAAGCCGACTACAGAACAGTGGAATACTGTAAAACATGTTTTGAGATATTTAAAAGGCACCCAAGACAAAGAACTGTGCTATAGGAAAGGTGTAAATGAGAATGTGATATATGCATACAGCGATGCAAATTGGGCAGCTGATGTAACTTATAGACGAAGTACTACGGGTTACTGCATTAGCCTAAACAAAAAGGGTCCATTAGTCTCATGGAAGACCAAAAGGCAACCTACAGTTGCATTGTCCACCTGTGAGGCTGAATATATGGCATTAGCCGCAACTGTACAGGAGTGCGTATACTTAAATTTTAAATATTTGGACTGGAAACAAGAATAAATACTAAATAAGAGCATTTTTTGCAGTGTAGTCAAATCTTCTTTTTTTTGTGATCAACTTTTTATTTGGTTTTAACACAAGATATACAATATACTTGTTATATACCAAATGGTATACATGTATATTAATGTATATAAAGTAACATCACTTCTCAAACTATATACAGTTGCCAAAGCCTTGCGAATAAATAAATAAGTACATTACATAAAAAAATAAAAAAATAAAATAAAATTTAAAAAAAACTAAAAAAATAATAACCCCCCCCCCAAATACAAAGATAAAAAACAATTGCAGTAATGTTAAGACCCATTTCAATTGTGCGCTATGCTTGAGAAAAAACGTGGTTTCATGAGTGCAATAACAACTTTATCCCAGGCATCTAAAGTGGAGCTACGTGCTTTATGAATGACAGCCAATGATCTCTCTATAAGAACAATATCCCTGAAGTGGTTAAACCATTCTTTTATTGAAGGGGGTCCAGGAGAAAACCAAGAATGTATTATAGTTTTTTTAGCGGCAGTTAAACCTGCAAATATAATTTTCTTAGAAGCCAAATTAGTATTAATAAGTGAAGCATCATCATTAAATAAAAATAAGGTAAGCATTTTAGGAACTGGAAACTCCAAAATATCTTCAAGAGATACTGCCACTTGGGACCAAAGATTAAAGACATCTGGGCAATCCCAAAAAATGTGCAAGTAAGTGCCAACCGTATTCACATTACATTTTGTACAAACTGAGGTATCTGTAAGCTTCATTTTAAAGCGTCTGTATGGGGAAAGATAAAATTTCTGAACAAACTTAAAATGAATCAATTGATGTGCAGGATTCTTTGAAGAGATAAACACATTGTTCCATACATTCCCCCAGTCCAATTCCATACCTCTCTATTTAAGGTCACGATTCCACGATTCAATCACTCCCAGAGTTTTATCACGTTTTGAGATTAATTGTGTATATATTCTAGATACCAGTCCAATGCATGATGTACCTGGATTAATCCACAGACTCAGCGGGTGACCAGACAGGGGAGAATTCCAAGGAACTCCATGGGCTTTAATTGCTGATCTCAATTGTAGGTACAAAAACCAGGAAAAACCAGGAAGAGAGTATCTTGCTTTAAGGTCCTGAAATGATCTTAAACCATTTTCTCCATACAGATCTTGCAAAGTGTAAACTCCTCCAGAAGCCCAGCTTGCATTGAAGTATGGGCCAGAGTTCTGCAGTAGATTATAGTTATACCAGATAGGAGAGCGATTACAAAGGTTAGTGTTGCAACCCATATGCCTCTGTACAGATGACCAAACTTGCAGACAGTGGCCTACAATTGGCCCAAATAGTTTGTGTGCCGATTTAGGTTTAAGTCCAACGAATAACAGATCTTCAATTCTATGAGGTTTTACAAGTTCTTGTTCCATCTGGCGCCAGGGAAGTACAGAGTCTTTATCACACCAAATTGTAAGTGATTTCACCTGAAAGGGCCAATAATACAGTTCGAAGTCGGGCAGTGCCAAACCGCCAGACGATTTCATCCGCTGAAGAGTACTCAGGCGGATACGGGGTTTTTTACCATCCCAAATAAAGCTGGAGATCTGAGATTGCAACTCTTTAAAATAGTTTGCAGGTGGAGGTAGAGGAATCATGGAAAAAAGGAAATTCAACCTACCAAGAACATTCATTTTTATTATTGAAATTCTACCTTGCAAAGACATTTTGAGATTAGACCATCTTTGCATATCGGCCAATATTTCAAGTTTAAGTTTGTCATAATTTGTGTGAGATATATTTGAAAATGTTGTAATTTTTAATCCTAAATATGTAAATGCTGTGTCATGCCATTGAATATGAGGAATGGGTGGCAATGTAAGACATTTTGCCATAAGGTACATCTATACCAGAGCAGATATTTGTAGATCTGTCTAGAGATATTTCGCATACCTGGTTGAAGTCACCACCTACTATCATTAAGCACTCAGGCATGTCTAAGAAAGTAGCTAAAGTTGCATTCAAAAAGATGGGGTCAGGTATATTTGGACAATATATTGATGCAAAACAAATTTTTAGATTTTGGACTGTTACTGCCACATATGATAACCGTCCAGCACTGTCTTTTCCACATTTATCGATAGTTACTCCTAATTTCCTATCAAACAAAATAGCAACTCCTTTAGTTTTATTTGGTGCAGAAGAATGTGCTACACATTTATAAAATCTATTCTGAAACCTATGTATATCATTAGTTTTTAAATGAGTTTCTTGGATCAAAGCAATGGAAATATTTTTACGCTTAAGAAATTCTAAGCACTTTGTTCGTTTAATCGGCGAGTTTAGGCCGTGGACATTCCACGACATTACATTAAGTGGTATATTCATGGTATAGGAATCTTAACATCGGATATTTAGTATATAAATATACCTCCATAAAATTGTAGCATAAAAACAGAAACAAGAAAACTATATATGGTTCACATAACTTACATAACAGCAAGGCTTTGGCGTTAGAACATTTAACAACAACAACAAACAACAGAACAATACCATCCATCCGCAAGAGACAAGATCTAGAATTCTCTCTCTTTGGGTGGAGAAAAATAAACAAAATTCAAAGTTTTACTGCCTGTGGCTATTCAAAGCAGCACATCCCGAGTCCGAGTCCAAACGAATATCAGAAAAGTAACTAAATATAACAGACCTATTTAGACAGGGCCCATTTGCTTACCAACTCTGGTTGTACTGATTAACTCGACTAAGAAGTAACGACTGATGGGTTTTCCTGGTCATCAAATGCACCTGGAATTGAATACGAATTAGAAGTGCTCGGTATAGAATCAGAATCAGAATCAGAATCAGAATGAGCTTTATTGCCAGGTGTGCTTACACACACGAGGAATTTGTTTTGGTTACAGAAGCTTCCAGTACACAATGTAAATTGACAAGACAAGAGACAAGTAACATAAAAATAAATTTGTAAGTTAAACACACAATGGTGGAAATGCAATGTGACAGAAGCGCTTCGGATGGAATAAAATATGTACAGATGTTTTGTAAATATAGGTACTATATATAAGTTATAAGGTGCTATATGTGAAATGTCTGAGGTAAAGTATTGCACACATTTATTGCACAGTAGGGTGTATAATATGTATATACGGGTGCTATAGGATCTACAGGTGTTTTAAATATACAAATTTACAAATTTTTAAGGTGCTATATTATTGCACACATTTATTGCTCAAGGTGAACATTTAACTGTTCATGAGGTAGATGGCCTGAGGAAAGAAGCTTTTTCTATGTCTGGATGTTTTTGTTCTCGGTGCTCTGTAGCGCCGACCAGACGGTAACAGTTCAAACATAGAGTGTCCTGGGTGTGAGGGGTCCAGAGTGATTTTGCGTGCCCTTTTACTCACTCTGGATGAGTACAGTTCTAGAAGTGTGGGAAGAGTAGTGCAAGTGATTCGCTCAGCAGTCCGGACTATTCGCTGTAGTCTTCGGAGGTCAGTTTTGGAGGCTGAGCCAAACCAGACGGTGATGGAAGTGCAGAGGATGGATTCTATGACAGCGGAGTAGAACTGTACGAGCAGCTCCTGTGGCAGGTTGAACTTCCTCAGCTGTCGGAGGAAGTAAAGTCTCTGCTGGGCTTTTTTCACAATAGAGTCAATGTGCGCGTCCCACTTCAGATCCTGAGAGATGGTGGTGCCCAGGAACCTGAATGACTCTACTGCAGCCACAGTGCTGTTCATGATGGTGAGTGGGGGGAGTACAGGGGGGTTTCTCCTAAAGTCCACTATCATCTCCACTGTTTTGAGCATGTTCAGCTCCAGGTTGTTGTACCTGCACCATAGAACCAGCTGCTCCACCTCCTGTCTGTACGCAGACTCGTCACCATTCCGGATGAGGCCGATAACAGTAGTGTCGTCTGCAAACTTCAGGAGCTTGGTGGAGGGGTCTTTAGAGGTGCAGTCGTTGGTGTACAGGGAGAATAGCAGTGGGGAGAGAACACATCCTTGTGGGGCACCAGTGCTGATGGTGCGACTGTCGGACATGATTTTGCCCATTCTGACTAGCTGTTGTCTGTCTGTCAGAAAGCTGGTGATCCATTGACAGACAGAGCTAGGGACAGAGAGCTCGGTCAGTTTGGTCTGAAGCAGTGATGGGATGATGGTGTTGAAGGCAGAGCTGAAGTCCACGAACAGAATCCTTGCATAGTTCCCTGGTTTGTCCAGATGTTGTAGGGTATAATGCAGTCCCATGTTGACTGCATCATCCACAGACCGGTTTGCTCTGTAGGCAAACTGCAGGGGGTCAAGCAAGGGGTCAGTGATGTCCTTCAAATATGCCAACACCAGTCTTTTGAATGACTTCATGGCTACAGATGTTAAAGCCACAGGTCTGTAGTCATTGAGTCCTGTGATCTTTGTTTTTTTGGGGATTGGGATGATGGTGGAGCGTTTAAAGCATGATGGGACTTTGCACAGCTCCAGTGATCTGTTGAAGATCAGTGAGAAGATAGAAGCCAGCTGGTCAGCGCAGGTTTTCAGACAGGCTGGTGAAACACCGTCTGGGCCTGGTGCTTTCCTTCTCTTTTGTTTTCTAAAGATCTGGCGCACATTATCCTCACTGATCTGAAGTGCAGGGTGGGAGGAGAGGGGGATGGCTGGAGGTGTTGATGGCTGTGTAGAGAGATGTTCAGGGCGGGTGTGAAGTGACTGATCTTGGGTCTCAAATCTACAATAGAATTGATTTAAGTCTTCAACAAGCTGTTTATTGCTCTCGATGCTGGGGGGTGGTGTCTTGTAGTTGGTAATGTCTTTCAGGCCTTTCCACACTGATGCAGGGTCGTTGGCAGAAAACTGGTTTTCCAGCTTTTTGGCGTAGCTCTTCTTAGCCACTCCAATCTCCTTTGTCAGTGTGTTCCTGGCCTGATTAAACAAGATCCTGTCCCCGCTCCTGTAGGCATCCTCTTTGGCCTGACGCAGCTGTCTGAGTTTTGGTGTGAACCACGGTTTATCGTTGTTAAATGATAAATAAGTCCTGGTAGGGATGCATAAATCCTCACAGAAACTGATGTATGATGTAACAGTTTCTGTGAGCTCGTCCAGATCGGTGGCAGCAGCTTCAAAAACACTCCAGTCAGTGCTTTCAAAACAGGCTTGTAAGACCTGCTCTGTGTCATTGGTCCATCTCTTTACAGTCCTTATTTCTGGCTTAGCAGTTTTAAGTTTTTGTCTGTAAGTTGGTAAAAGATGGACCAGGCAGTGATCAGAGAGTCCTAGAGCTGCTCGGGCGACAGAGCGATATGCATCTTTTATTGCAGATATGCTGATTAAATACAAACCCAACAGATCACTCAGATCATCAGGATCAAGTCAATTAGAAATACCAAGGGTTCACTCAAAGCAAGGAGAGTCTGCTTTTAGCTATTATGCCAGCCGTAGCTGGAACCAGCTTCCTGAACAGATCAGATGTGCTCCAACAGTAGCCACTTTCAAATCCAGACTCAAAACACATCTGTTCAGCTGTGCATTTACTGAATGAGCTATGCCACTGTACGTGCTTTGTCCGAACTGCTTGCATTTTAATTTATATGCTTAAATTTAACCCTGTTTTTATTTTCATTTTTAATTATACTCTTTATTTTTATCTTTCAATATTTTCTTTATTTTTTATTTCTTTTAATTCCTATTATAACTGTAATATTTTTCTGTGTAAAGCACTTTGAATTGCCACTGTGTATTTTAATTTATATGCTTAAATTTAACCCTGTTTTTATTTTTATTTTTATTTTTAATTATACTGATGCAAGATAATTTTATTGACAATTTGAATTTGTTTAGATTGAAAGTTGAATCTGTTTAGATTTATTAAAGATTTAATCTTTTAGATTAAAGATTTAATAAAAGGGGGGATAAACCATGGGTGGATGTCTGATTCTGTGGTAAATGCAACGTGACAAAATTTAGAGAATTTTGAGATATCACGTGGGCGAGGAGACCGTGCTGTGAGCCGGTTTTGGGCTATTGGGAGCCAATAAGAGAGGACGCTACTGGGAGTGTCCGCCCGTCTGGTCTTGGGTGAAGAGATCAGATCTGTACGGAGACGTCCGACAGATTCATTAGCGATTGACAGATTGTACGCTAGACACAGAAACAGACAGCCAATATGGGGAAGTCCCAGAGCAAATTTCTTTATTTTTATCTTTCGATATTTTCTTTATTTTTTATTTCTTTTAATTCCTATTATAACTGTAATATTTTTATTTCATTTCTGTGTAAATCACTTTGAATTGCCACTGTGTATGAAATGTGCTATACAAATAAACTTGCCTTGCCTTGCCTTGCCTTGCCTAGTGTAGCAATGGTCCAAAATATTATTGTCTCTGGTGGGGCATGTGACGTGTTGTTTGAATTTAGGCAGCTCACGTGTGAGTTGTGCCTGATTAAGTTATTTTCAAAATTGGAGTCTATAATTGTTTCATTCATATGGAATTATAAAGCTGTCAGAATATCTAAAAAACATTTATGGAAATCCAAAGCAAAGGGAGGCTTTAGTCTTCCGTCTTTCAGATGTTACTATTGGGCTGCTAATGTACAGTTTCTTTCCTGGTGGAGACAAACTAAAGAGGATAAAGGGGAGATACCAGAATGGATTTGGTTAGAAAGAACTTCTTGTAGGAAGACCTCTTTAGAAGCTTTGTTGAACAGTCCAATAACAATCGAATCATGGTTTTATAATGAGAATATGGTAATAAATAATTATTTTAAAATATGGAAGCATATTAAATCATATCTGGATCTTCCACATATATATTTGGACAGCCCCATTTGTAAAAATCACACCTTTACCCCTGGTTTACAGGATAAGGTTTTTTTTCCCAATGGAAGCAAAAAGTTCTAAGTTCCATAAGAGATTTATATATTGATAATAAATTTGGCTCATTTATTCAACTTAAATTAAAATATGATCTTTTATCTACTGATTTTTTTCCGATATTTACAAATAAGGGCTTTTGCTAGAAAGCATTTAATTGGGTTTGAAAACATTCCTATACATCAAACTTTGGAAAGTCTAAGTAACTGCAGTCCAACTGAACGAGGCGCAGTCTCTTTCTTTTATGCGTTACTACTAGATAAGGTGAACACAAACACTGATCATATTAGGCAAATTTGGGAAGAGGAACTTGGTGTTGAACTTTCTGGTGAGTCATGGGAAAGCTGTCTTACCCAAATGTATCCTCTATATGTAACAAATGTAAAGTCTCAGAAGGTACGTTGTCTCATGTTTTTTTTTCATGTCATAAAATAAGATCATTCTGGCAGAATATATTTCAAGTTTCTTTCAGATACATATAAAATTGATTTGCCACCTGAGCCAAAATTGGGCATTCTTGGAGATACTTCAAACATTGGAAGTAAATATGTGTCGCAAGCTGTTTCTTTAAGCATGATCTTAGCTAAGAAGGCAAATTTACAGAAATGGAAGTCTGAGTTTGGACCGGCCTTTGAAATTTGGCTTAGAGAATTAAGTTATGTGTTACCTCTAGGTTGAGAACCACTGCTCTAGAAGAACTGAGATATACGATATTAGATAAACAAAGGACATTTGTAAAAATATGAAACCCAATAAAAATATTCATTAACAATCTTGACTTATAAGGCCTAGCAGTTAATGGTGTGCTCTGTGTTTCACATATTTGTACTGATTGTTTATTTTTCAAGGAGCTATAGTACATCCAACAACTAGATCAATGTGTTACCGTCTTTGTTTAGTTTTGTTCATGGTCATGTTTGTTCTTGTTCCCTAGTAGTAGACCTGAATTCTTTTCTCCATTTTAGGCGTTATATGTAGCCTGAATATACTCATTTAACAATTGCTAGCATGCAAGTTTAGTAATGTGCATGTATAATGAGTTTGTATGTATGCGTACACGCATATATATGTCCATATAATGTGTGTATATGTATATAGGTGTATGAGTGTATGTATATATGAAGATGTGTATGTATGTATTGTATACTGATGCAGAACACTTTCATGCCTTATGTGGTTAGTCGATTACTCAGTTGTTCACTTTGTGCATATTAATCACTAACAACAACAGTATATAATGCCTTGTTTTGTATATCAACTGCATAACATACTTAATGTCAGTAATGTTCCCTGTTTGTCAAAAGCCAATAAAAAATAAAACATAAATAATAAACTATCTATGGTTGTAAGTAAGGGATAATCCATGGCTAGTTGTGCATTAAATGATTTGCATTAATATAGAACAGTTTTTAGACTGACTTAACTACCTGTGTGTTGAATGGTTTTATTGCACACCTTCCAGCCAACTGGAATTGAGTATTCAAACAGACCATGGTATAATTTGGTATGGCAACTCCCGCCTACCTCTAAAGATGTCAAATACTTCCCATCATCGTCCCTGAAGGAGCGTTTCATGAAGGTTTGTGTTGCCATGAGGCTGAAACACTGGTGTTCAGAGGTGATTTTATTCAGTTCCAGAGGGAAGGAGTCCTTCAGCTTCTCTAGTCCACTCTTGTAAACCTCAAGGCCTTCCTTCACCGCAGCCTCATTCTCAATCATTGACATGGCGATCACAGCATTCTCCAGACACGGCACAGTCCCGTTGGAGATGGTGTCCACGTACATTTTCGCCAGATTACCCAAAACTTTAGGGAGGCAGAGGGGTCAAACACAAGGAATTAAAAAAGCATGGATGGATGCTGGCTGCATACAGAGTAGCAAACGGCAGGTAATCTGGTTAACAGAAATGCTTCATTGTAGATGTTGGTGAATAAAATGTTCAAAAACAGGACAAACTGTCCACCCGAAAATAACAGACAATCCAAAACATTTAGAGCCTTGCTGATTTACCTCTGCCGGTGACCGTGTGTCCATCTTTCAGATTTTTCACTTGGCTCTGGTCAAAGATAAACTGGCAGAAGCGATCAGTGACCTCCAAGAATTTGTTTGAAATCTCAGCTGGGTCCAGTGTCTCCAGATAAGAGACATTGTCTGGATTAGTTGGGAATGGGAAGGTGAAACATTTCCGTGATGGGAAATATTTTCGAATGCACTCTCTTGGAAGGTTGTAATTATTCACTTGCTTCGAGTTACCTTCAAGAGAACAACACAAAGCTTTCCTTCAGTCAAATGATACACACGTTTCACAGACAAGGCTTAAGACTAGGGATGTGTCGTTCATTTTGAACGAATCTTTAATATGACTCGAGAACAACAGGTTGTCTCAGAGAGCGATTAGTTAATTTTGTGTTGACTGCGCATGCGCAACATCCCATATATTCTGTAGGCTACAGGAAACAGAATTGACTATTTCACCAGTCTCGAGTCATTCGTTCACCAAGAAGGCTGAATGCAGAAACAGTTCATCTCTCGTTCTTTTGTCACGTGACAGACAGCCATGTTGGATACAGAAATTAGTTAATTCCTTTACAGTCTATGGTTAATTCACAACCTTCCTTACAAACAAGTGAGTAGTTTTAATTGATTTTCATTTTCCTGGACACATTGGGTTGTTCAGAACGGATAGACATAACATATGTTTATTGCACATATCTTCTGATGATTTTATAATAATAAATATATTACAACATGCAGTCAATAATACGAATGTAATGTTGTATATGTTACGAGACACTGAACAGGGAAGCGGTCACGTAAAAAAAGAACAAACGACTTGAACGAGAAGACTCGAGAGATGAACTAATCTTTTCTGTTTCCGGATGCATGTATTACGAGGCTGTCACGGCCAAGATCAGACATGATGACAGAACGGCTCATACCCAAGACACGAGAGGTGAACTAAATAGACTGAAGACCCAGCTTAAGCAAATAATTAATCATTTATTTCTCAAAGTTTGGCCATGGCTGCATTAGCTTTTAGTTTATTTTTTATTCCAAAAGTACTAAATGTGTTGGAAAAATGTAGCATGTAACATTTTAATTAGATTCTGCTGAAATGAACGAAATGACTTGAAAAAAGTCAATAAAAAGATCCGAACTTCCCATTACTACTTAAGACTAGTCCCAGACTAAAATGCATGTGTGAGCTGTCTTAACTAAAAGCAACTTGCATTGATCTTAAAATATGTCAGTGCCATTGTTTTGTATCAAGATGCAAACCAGTAATATATTTTTTTCTAAGGCATGTTTTTAAAAAGCTGTCCTAATTGAACTAAGGCTTAATCCTGGTTTAATATAAGCCTTGTCTGTGAAACCAGGCCACAGAGAACAAAATGTATTCTTTAAAATCAAAGAAACGGCAAACCTCCAATGTATCTATACATTTGTTTGAATAATAAATGAGCTTGGATATCACTGTAGATAAACACAGGAAGCTAAAATCAGTTATTGGAACTGGCTAGACTAAGCACATATCCATAAATGAGCAGATAAAGCAGTTAATGAAATACACTTTCAGGCTTGAAATATTACCTAGTTTTAGCCTCAGAGCAAACTCTAGATATTCATCCTGTGTTGTGTCTTGGCCATTGATGTTTAGCTGCAGAGTGAAGTCCCGCACAGCCCAGATGAAAGTAGGGAAGAACTTCACAAACTCTGAATCATCTACAACTTCATCAGGTGATTTGATCTTGATGTACTCTGTTAGCTCAGTGACAAATCTGTTTAGTGTGAGTTAAAGAACAGTTCACTATGAGCCAGGGACTATAAATAAAATCTCAAAAGAGAAAAGAGTTATTTAACAAATGTAGCTAATGGCCAATTTCAAAAATACACACAATGGCCCTCATTTATCAATCTTGCGTACACCAATTTTCCAGCGTACACCTGGCGTACAGCCAAAACCACGGTGACTTTGAGATTTATCAATATGGACGTTGGCGTACGGCACGCTCAAATCCTACACCAGCTCAGGAGGTGGTGTACGCACGTTTTGAGTTAGTGCGAAAATGAGCAGAAAAACAATTCCTAACACCACAAAACGCACTGACAAAGATATGCTATATTATGACCCACTGTAAACAACAACAACAACAACAACAACAACAACAACAACAACAACAACAACAACAACAACAACAACAAATAAAGCCCTATTCGCATGGGATAAGTATTATCTGGGGACCTCGTGTGATTTAGAAATTACTACCCCACATCTGAATTTTGCGTGGCGCATTCGCACGGGATAAGCTGTGATTTTACTATAATTTACTGACTTATCTCCCGGATATGATGTTACTTGAAAATGTTTTTTCGTTATATAGCTGTATGAAATTATAAACAGTCGTATCGATATCATTTTGATTGTTTTATAGTAGGCCTAATACAAATAATTTCGTATAATAACAAATATACGACGGAAGATTCAGTTTCAAAGCTAATGTAAAAGTGCCCATTTAAGCGAGTTGTCAGTCATTGTAGGCTACTGTTCTGTTTTTGTGTTTTTCATTAAGAATAATATTAAACACACCATTCAAGCAATTACTCCCAAATTGTGATCATTCTAAAGTGAAAGTAGTAGCCTATAATCCGCGCGGCCGCACGGGAAGTCATAACGGTGCGCATATGCAGCCTAGCTCCATTCTTCGTGAAAGATAAAGATAGAAATGCGCACAGGACACAAAAACCTTGCAAAAATTATATACGATCCGCCTAATCCCGGCCAAATAGATGCCGATTCGCACGGGACTAATATTATCACAGGACCTCGGTGTTCGGCGAAATATGGTAGGTCATTTGGCGGGGGAATTTTTACTTTACATATTACAGACATGGCCGATTTGCACGGGATTAAGATCACAGACATTCTCTGCGATTATTACAAATCACCAGAGCTCCCCACATATACTAATCCCGTGCGAATAGGGAAGTATTCCTCCAGCATTTGATATGTATTCCTCCAGTTGAGCCTGTGCGCTTTACCTGACGTTGGTTAGGCCCGGCAGCTGCGCACGGACTGAACATAATTCAGACTGACAAAATAATAAAAATGACATTCTTCTTCTTTTAAATAATAATAAAATAAATAATAATAATAACGAAATTCTTCTTCTAAATAACAATAAGCGTCATTAATAATACAAATCATAATAATAATAAGAATCTAACAAATTGTCATGCAATTATATAAATGTGAATGAATGGTACTCCACATCACATCATCATCACTATTGTACACCCAAATACATGTGATGTGATACGAAATTAAATGCTAATTATTTCAAAACACGTGCTGTAAAATAATGAATTGTGATAGGTAATTTCTCATCCAAACAGCTATTTAAACTGGATTTCCACCGTACACCTTTTTGTGGGCGCCTTTAATCCCAATCTTTAAACTCCCAAATAAAACAATTTTGTTTTTTTTCCACTTCCCTGGTGATGGTCTCGATCTCCACGTCAGAGAAGTTTCGCTTCTTTGCCGTCTTTCGAGTGTCCATGGCGTAAAATGAGGGCGTGGGGGAGGCAGAGACTTGAATATATAGGGGCGTGTTATTCTAATGACGATCGTTTTCAGCCGCGGCATTTATCAAGGGCAGGTATTGCGTACGCCTGGATTTCAGAGGTGCGCACAGCTTCATAAATCAGGCGGTGAGAGGAGTGTAAGCATAATCTTACGCCAATATATACGCCCGTTTCTACGCAAGATTGATAAATGAGGGCCAATATGTTCACTAACAATACACTAATCTTATTTATACGCACATTTGATCTTCTCACGAAAACTTGTGTGTACGCACATTAATTAATTCTCCTCATAATGTTATTGAATTCGGAGTGAATTCTAAATGAGCGACCACGTGCTAGAGGTGAGTAATTTACATAAAGCACACTTAAGCCATGTTCATTACCAAACCCTTTCCTTTAGTCACTCTCAGCAAACCCGACACATTCTTGACCTAGAGCATGTGCAGCAATTACTTTTAATATATTACTTTTTACTTATACACTGACCAAGCATAACATTATGACCAGCATGGGCACCCTGTCTGGTCTACGGCTATGCAGTCCCATACGCTTACATGATAGATACTGACCACTGCAGACCGGGAACACCCCACAAGAGCTGCAGTTTTGGAGATGCTCTGACCCAGTCGTCTAGCCATCACAATTTGGCCCTTGTCAAACTCGCTCAAATCCTTACGCTTGCCAATTTTTCCTGCTTCTAACACATAAACTTTGAGCACAAAATGTTCACTTGCTTCCTAATATATCCCACCCACTAACAGGTGCTGTGATCAGTGCTACTCACTTCACCTGGTCATAATGTTATGCTGATCGGTATATAAACTGCAAGCTCTAAAAGTAAACAAACAGCGGCAGAGGCATTCTTATAGTATGAAGCGTTATTATCAAACTCATAATTATGTATAAATCACAGGTTTTCTTGTTCATTTTACGTAAAATTACTTTAAGTAAATCCAACACAATTTTTATCAGTGAGGAATATTTCTATAGTGACAATCATACACAATCACAATATATTTCTTTCTTTAGATGGCCACATTAACAATGAAATACAAATTATGATCAGAAGGATACTGCAGTTCCTCTATGGCCCTGTTGTCGATCGTCCCTCGGCTGTTCAGGACTATAGTGCTACTCAGAAGGACGGCCAGGGAGAAGATCTTGGTGTCATGCTTGGAGTCTCCCTGAGACAGATTGGATACATTGATTTGACATGAAACCACAACCCATAATACAGACACACAATGCTTGAAAATTTATTGAATGGTGCCCTTATGAATGATCTGTGATTGTGAGATTGGTGTACAATATGTTATTTAAGATCCTGAAGATATTGATTTTCATGTTGGTTTATCATTATCATCATAGATCACATAGATTTGTCTTGTCTTTCTCTTTCTTCTTCCCCCAGAGAAATAGTTGAACTTTAACTAAAGTCTTCACTACAATACATAACACCCAGCATCGGCTCTGACTCTTCTTCAAACCGATGCATTCTGGGATTGATTGTAATGTTAATTCAATGTTAATGTTAAGTTCTCGAATTTTGTAGTATTCCTTGTCCAACTCGCATTCACACAGACGACTCTCCAGCAATGTATGGAATCAAAGATCTGTGTGAATGTAGATAGATAGATAGATAGATAGATAGATAGATAGATAGATAGATAGATAGATAGATAGATAGATAGATAGATAGATAGATAGATAGATAGATAGATAGATAGATGGATGATTAAACTTGTTTGGCAGTTACCTTGTCCACGTCTCCGAGTCCCTCCGTGTCCAGCAGCACCAGAGTGGTTCCTGCTTTAGTGGGGTGGGGCACACACCACATCCAGATGCCCTTCGTCTTGGACTCGATGGTGCTGCCCAACGCAAACCCTGATAATGCCACCATAAAAAACCCCACAGTGACTCATATGCATGTAACTGCATGATGTTTCTCTTAAGATTTTACATGCTATCAGCACTACCTGTGGGCTCTAACCTGTTTGTTTCCCTGCGAGGCGGTTCATCAGGTAGGACTTCCCGGTGCGGTAGAGACCCACCACGGCCACCACCACCACCGGCTGCTGGATCTGCTGCAGGATCTGTAGCGCTGACGGCTGCACACACAGCTTCCCATCTGACTCCGTGTCAATCAAGCACACTGGTTTGTCCATGGTCACAGGAGAATACGCTGTCCAACAGATACACACATTTAAAATCCTTCAAGTAACTGCAGTGTACTAGAAGTAAAACGTTAAGATGAGTTGAGAAATAGTCCAGAAATTCTACGGTAAAAAATACATTAATTCCCCAGATAAGCAGTTTTTCCTTTTTCAGTTTGGGGAAGTTTATGTAAAAGTGTTTCTCGTGTCATTTTAACACACACATACACGTGGAAAGAGAAACAGACAAAATCCACAGACTTATACACGTATATAAACACCCCAATAAAACCCACATCTTTCAACACATGCAGACATCCACACTCACATAATGCACACACACACACACACACACACACACGTTCCCCACAAATTACACAAGCACGCTGAATGAGACGCATAAAAATGCTGTAAGCTTTGTGTCCAGCATCCATATCAGCCCCAATTCAAACTAGGTTTAGTTGATGAACAAAGTCATTTAAAGCTGCTGTAATACCCATATAACCCATGGATGAAGGAATGTCACTTACCCTTTTGCTTCACTTAACTTCAGCAGCTCGATCTGAGTTGTACACAGTACATGTTGTAGCTTTTTGACATTCTCTCTTAGACACTCCTTTAGGTCCGGCTCTTAAGGCCTATTGGTCTAGAGTAGGTTAGGGGACGTCCCTGGTCTCTCAGTGTCTCTCCGGTTATTTTCTGTGGTTGACTCCCCTTTTATTGACTGAATAAATAGCAATGTGCAGTTTAACTTTTGGTTTCACTTTGAAAATTAGCAACAGCAACATGTTTGAGCAGATCCAAGAAACGTGGAATCTTCCCAGATTGTGTAACCACATTTCTTTTGTTAATCTGTTGTGTTTTTTCCCCTGAGGAAATTCACTGGGAATTCCCAACACTAACTGACTTTTCTCATGGGTATCAGACATCATGAAAATAATGGGGAAAATATGGGTCCCACTTTATATTAGGTGTCCTTAACTACTCTGAACTTACATCAAAAAATAAGTATAATGTACTTACTGTGTTCATATTGTATTGCAAAACACCTTTGCTGATATTGAGGTGGGATACGGGTAGAGTTAGGGACAGGTGTGGTGGTGTGGGTAAGTTTAAGGGTAGGGTTAGGGACAGGTGTGGTGGTATGGGTAAGTTTAAGGGTAGGGTAAGGGACAGGTATGTGGTGTGGGTCAGTTTAAGGGTAGGGTAAGGGACAGGTATGTGGTGTGGGTCAGTTTAAGGGTAGGGTTAGGTGTAAGGGAAGGGTCAGCAATGTAATTACAAATGTAACTACAGAAATTAATTACAGATGTAATTAAATGCAGGTATTTAAAAAAATGTAAGTACAATGTAAAAACATGTATGTACACAATAATTGCAATGTATCAAATGATTAATTAAAATGTTAGTACATAGTAGTTAAGGCCACCTAATATAACGTGGGTCCAAAATATTTTGACTTGTGAATCAATCAGTAGTGCATGTCACAACATGCAAAGTTTAATGTTCAATGTCCAAGAAACTCCTTTACTCAAAATTTTTTCTACAAGAGACATTTGTTAAATAAGTTAGTTTGGATAAAAATGTATGAAAGAGTAAATGACAATTGAATTACTCTATGAAAGCCTAGATATAAATAATAAATGTTTCAAGTCAAGATAACCAGTGCTCATGCCAAATATTGCTCTCCAAGTCAGTTTATAGCCATGACTTAACTATAAAAAATAGTTTTTAATATGAGCTCTTAATCATACATTATGACTACTAGCTTGTTTATGCCACAGAAAAAAGAAAAGGTAATTGTGACTTTTTCTCGCAAATGCAAGTTTACATAATTGTGATATAAACTCGTAATTCTGAAAAAAAGTCAAGTCTTTTTCCTCAGCACCTGATAAATTTATGTATCTATTCTCCACATGACACACACACGCACACACACACACACCAATTTATCACACACATACACAATATACACTCACCTAAAGGATTATTAGGAACACCTGTTAAATTTCTCATTAATGCAATTATCTAATCAACCAATCATCATGGCAGTTGCTTCAATGCATTTAGGGGTGTGGTCCTGGTCAAGACAATCTCCTGAACTCCAAACTGAATGTCAGAATGGGAAAGAAAGGTGATTTAAGCAATTTTGAGCGTGGCATGGTTGTTGGTGCCAGACAGGCCGGTCTGAGTATTTCACAATCTGTTCAGTTACTGGGATTTTCACGCACAACCATTTCCAGTCCAGTTCTAGTTCATCCAGTATGCGGCAGTCCTGTGGGCAAAAATGCCTTGTTGATGCTTGAGGTCAGAGGAGAATGGGCCGACTGATTCAAGCTGATAGAAGAGTAACTTTGTCTGAAATAACCACTCGTAACAACCGAGGTCTGCAGCAAAGCATTTGTAAAGCCACAACACGCACAACCTTGAGGCGGATGGGCTACAACAGCAGAAGACCCCACCGGGTACCACTCATCTCCACTTCAAATAGGAAAAAGACGCTACAATTTGCACAAGCTCACCAAAATTGGACAGTTGATGTAAAAATTTTGCCTGGTCTGATGAGTCTCGATTTCTGTTGAGACATTCAGATGGTTGAGTCAGAATTTGGCGTAAACAGAATGAGAACATGGATCCATCATGCCTTGTTACCACTGTGCAGGCTGGTGGTGGTGGTGTAATGGTGTGGGGGATGTTTTCTTGGAACACTTTAGGCCCCTTAGTGCCAATTGGGCATTGTTTAAATGCCACGGCCTACCTGAGCATTGTTTCTGACCATGTCCATCCCTTTATGACCACCATTTACCCATCCTCTGATGGCTACTTCCAGCAGGATAATGCACCGTCATAAAGCTCCAATCATTTCAAATTGGTTTCTTGAACATGACAATTAGTTCACTGTACTAAAATGGCCCCCACAGTCACCAGATCTCAACCCAATAGAGCATCTTTGGGATGTGGTGGAACGGGAGCTTCGTGCCCTGGATGTGCATCCCACAAATCTCCATCAACTGCAAGATGCTCTCCTATCAATATGGGCCAACATTTCTAAAGAATGCTTTCAGCACCTTGTTGAATCAATGCCACGTAGAATTAAGGCAGTTCTGAAGGCGAAAGGGGGTCAAACACAGTATTAGTATGGCGTTCCTAATAATCCTTTAGGTGAGTGTATGGTAGTTGTGCTTATGAAATCTGTATTTTAAGTTATTAAATAAACAATTATTGTTCTACACTTATAATTACCTCAAGTGCTGCAGCCTCAGCAATAATCTTGGATGTCTTCTTGTTCCTCTTGGGAGAGGAAAGTAGTCGAGTAGAGGCTGTTAGGAAAATATTCTTCTCTACCACACCGGTGTAGCTCTTGGCCAGGGGTGCGTTTCCCGTACAACGACGTAACTCACTGCTTAACTACCATAGTACGATGCATCGTTGAAGAAATCAACTAGCTAGTCACGACTGTTTCCCGAAACCGTATTGTTGCAAATCTGTCGTTCAACCACGTTGGTTAATGATGTCACGCAGGTGGTGGAGTAATAAATGCTTTTAATTAATTATTTTGAGATCTAATTCATGCTAGATTTTTTGCTATACATTATGGATATGGCACCTGAGGAATAATTCAAATTTTTCTCAGTTATTTTGCTTTATTTCCAGATTCAAATAGGCTCTTTTTTACGTACTAGAGCACGTCCGCACATGCGCACTCTTCAAAAACGGTGCTTTAAATCTCTTGACAAACTAAAAGACATTAATGACATTTGTATGTATTCTAAATAAAAGATATAGGTTGTACTGAATGTCAGCTTGCTTATTTTGCTCAAGATAAGGATTTATTAAGTCCACGTCATGCAAACAAGAAACTATGCTTCTAACCACATGTCGAGAGCTGTCGTTGCAACCACACAAGTTTGCGACGCTGTTTGTGAACGTTCGTTCGAACGACGGTTTCGGGAAACACTGACTGGTTGAACTATGTTGATAACGACGGAACTTGCGACCATAGTTGGCTAACGATGCTTTTGGGAAACGCACCCCAAATCTTCATGGATAGCCTGTTTGATTTGATTTGACCACAAAACCCTGCAACCCTGCTGTCTTCAGGTTCATGGTACACTCTCAGAAAAAAGGTGTAAAAGCAGTCACTGGGGCGATACCCTTCAAAAAGGTTCTAATATGTACCACTTAGGTATTAATGTGTACACTTTTGGAACCAATATGTACCTTTGAGAGACTAATATGCATTCTTTAGGTCAGGGGTCTTCAACCTTTTTTTTCAGGGGAAGGATCCCTTAGGCCAGGGGTGTCCAATCCTGATCCTGGAGGGCCACTGTCCTGCAGAGTTTAGCTTCAACCCCAATTAAACACACCTGTACTAGCTAATCAAGGTCTTATTAGGCATACGAAGAAACTCCCAGACAGGTGTGTTGAGGCAAGTTGGAGCTAAACTCTGCAGGACCGTGGCCCTCCAGGACAGACTTTGGACACCCCTGCCTTAGGCGTTAGAGACATGGAGCGGGGACCCCCAATAAAAATGTGTCAAACAGAGTGACATATTAAGCATAGAGCCTTCGATATTAATAGAAACTAACTATATTATGATTAAGAATAAGATATATTAAGACAGTAGTTCAGAATGCATATTATTGTTGCACATGCACTGTCTGTATATTACTTGCCATTGTTAAAATTAACAACATGCTGCGATAAAAAAATCACAATTCATTAGTTGTTTGCAGTTGTTGCAAATTATTTTAATTAATTTGCAGAGTCATACATTTATTTTACTAATCAGATGGACAATTAAACATTTACCTGAACTTTAGTTTCAAGTTTATTAAAACATTTTAATTTCACTGTGAGATGGACAATTAAGAATAAAATCACTATATATATTGATACGAATGTTTTATTTTAAATCTATGATTCTCTATGATAAGATACATCGCGTATCTATTTTGACATGCCATATTTTTGTCCCGTGCTAATTATCACTGTCAATTGCAACTTCAAGAGTGAAACACGCATTTATATGTAGACGTCACTTCCAAAACTTTGCAGTATGTAATTTGGCGTTGTTCCCAAGCGGCAACCTCCCGCAGTTTCTCTTGAAGCCAATACAGAAGTGCCTTAAACTGCAATTCATCGACTGGCCACTAGGGACAGGCTCCAGAAGGGAGCAGAATCTCATTGAGCCCCATGTTAAAATGGCCAAATTTACAGCAGAATAAAGCATGTTTACAGCCTGGTACAAATTGTGGTTTTGGTCTATATGGCAAATTTTGCCCTTCATGACAACTGTGAGGGGAGTGAATTTTTTATAACTAATTCGTTTACATTATATAAAGCATTAAAGTTCTGCATAATTAAGGGCGTAGCCACTTCGAGTGACAGGTGGCTAGCCATTTATCTGCTGTCTGTTAGTCATCACGTCACTTAAGCTCCGCCCACGTCCCGCCTTTTTGCCCATTTTCTGTTATCCGGGAGTGACGCGCTGCCAAGATGGCAACGGCCATCTCGTCCATACTTTGCGCTTCAGAACGACTCATCAGAATTCTGTGGGTCCATATTTTTTTACAGTCTATGGTTGTTCCTCTTAGCAGCATGATAAACAATACTTTTATTCAATGGATTACAGCTATATAACCTCAAAAGCACGAAAGAGCGCTCACTTTACAATCACAATTAAGCTGTCACTCATCTCAGTTCGCAATATCGTGAGATGGTGGTCCAGTGGGTTAAACCATGGAACTGATATGCAGAAGGTTGCTGGTTCGATCCCAGTGGTCAGCACCAGTGTGTCCTTGAGCAAGGCACTTTACTCCATGTTGCTCCAGGGGGATTGTCCCTGTAATAAGGTCCCTGTAAGTCGCTTTGGATAAAAGCGTCTGCCAAATGCATAAATGTAAATCATATCGTTCCATCAAAATCTGTAAAATTGTCTACACTAAATACTGAATCTCTTACTTACATCGTGTCTATGTTAATGAGAGAATGCACGAGAGCAAGCAGAACTCAGCACTGAATAAAAGTGGAGTGGATTCTAACTTAAACACCTCTGATTGGCCATTGCGTTCCAGAGATCCTCGAGCATGTCTATGATTGGCTACATTTCTCACCGCTGCAAAACCCGCTATGAATAAAGTTTCACGTTCTCCAGAGCGCAAAATCAAACGCAATGTTTGCCAAATCTGTTTCTCCAATAATATTATACTATTACAGTATCCACGAGTGGCTTCCCGAGGCGGTGGTGTTGGACTGATGGAAGACCAGGAGGGAGAGAGGGGGGAGAGTAGAGTGCAGTCTCAGGAGTACCCCCCGGCCTGTGAGGGGTGATGGGGGTATGTGGTAAGCAGAACAAGTCAGAGGAGCCGTGATAACAGGGCGAGGCCGGTGGCGTGATAGATAATGAGCGTCAGCTGCGTGCCGAAGCCGTCTCGTGTCTCATGGAGGAGCTTTGGAAGCATAAAAGGAGGAGCGACAACAGTGAAAGACTAGAGCGGACCAGGCCTGGATTTTACGTTGTTTATGTTTGCACCAACTTTAGGGCAATCGGTTTGTAGCTCTGCTTCAACTGTGCAATACCCTCAGGAGGGGCGACCAAAATGAAATGACATGCCGACTGCTAACCGGAAAAAGGTTAATCGCCTCTTGTTTCCTCCTGTACAACAAAGCTGAAATTCATACCGACTTAAAAAAAAAAAAGGAGTTGTACGAAATCAAAACAAAATCAAATTGTACACAATCAGACAAAAATTGCAGTGTTTGTTTTCCATCAGTTGTTCAATTGATCTTAAAGTTTTTGTTATTAGTTCTTGACACTAACACTCATGCAACTTATAGA
This sequence comes from Gobio occitaniae, assembly GCA_033150135.1. Lineage (NCBI taxonomy): Eukaryota > Metazoa > Chordata > Actinopteri > Cypriniformes > Gobionidae > Gobio > Gobio occitaniae. Next base: position 5,131 of record JARQWZ010002146.1, on the reverse strand, counting down.
CACAGATGACCATGTTGTTGTTTTGTTTTTTACAGATTCTTTTATTTATGTTAATCAACATTTATCAATGGCCATACATCAGATTTCTGTTTCTGAGTTATTCGAAACTATCTACACTGTTGGCATGTGTAAGGGCTCTCTCTAGTGTGAATTCTCAAGCTGTTCAGGTGTCCTTTTTGAATGAAACTTGTTCCACACTGACTGAAGTGCAAGGCTTCTCTCCACTGTGAATACTCATGTGCTCATTAAGGTTTCCTTTTCGGCTGAAACTCTTTCCACACTGTTGGCATGCGAAAGGCTTCTCTCCAGTGTGAATTCTAATGTGCCTCTCAAGGCTTCCTTTTAGAGTGAAACTCTTTCCACACTGTTGGCAAGTGTAAGGGCTCTCTCTAGAGTGAATTCTCATGTGGACTTTAAGGTTTCTTTGTAGTTCGAAACTCTTTCCACACTGTTGGCATGTGAAAGAGTTCTCTTCAGAATGAACTCTCATGTGCCTTTTTAGCTGTACTTTTTGAGTGAAACTTACTCCACACTGAGGGCAGGTGAAAGGGCTCTCTCCATTGTGAATTCTCAAGTGGACCTTAAGGTTTCCTTGTATACTGAAACTCTTTCCACACTGGTCACAAGTGAACGGCTTCTCTCCAGTGTGAATTCTCATGTGGTTATTAAGGCTTGATTTTTGAGTAAAACTTGTTCCACACTGTTGGCATGTGAAAGGCCTCTCTCCAGTGTGAATTCTCATGTGCTTATCAAAGTTTCCTTTTTGAATAAAATGGATTCCACACTGTTGGCATGTAAACGGTTTCTTTCCAGTGTGAATCCTCATGTGGACTTTAAGGCTTCCTTTGTGACTGAAACTCTTTCCACACTGTTGGCAAGTGTAAGGCTTCTCTCTAGAGTGAATTCTCATGTGGACTTTAAGGTTTCTTTGTAGTTCGAAACTCTTTCCACACTGTTGGCATGTGAAAGAGTTCTCTTCAGAATGAACTCTCATGTGACTGTTCAGCTGTACTTTTTGAGTGAAACTTACTCCACACTGAGGGCAGTTGAAAGGGCTCTCTCCAGTGTGAACTCTCATGTGGACCTTAAGGTTTCCTTGTATACTGAAACACTTTCCACACTGGTCACAAGTGAACGGCTTCTCTCCAGTGTGAGTTCTCATGTGGTTTTTAAGGCTTGATTTTTGATTGAAACTCTTTCCACACTGTTGGCATGTGAAAGGCCTCTCTCCAGTGTGGATTCTCATGTGCTTATCAAAGTTTCCTTTTTGAATAAAATGGATTCCACACTGTTGGCATGTGAACGGTTTCTTTCCAGTGTGAATCCTCATGTGGACTTTAAGGCTTCCTTTTTGACTGAAACTCTTTCCACACTGTTGGCAAGTGAAGGGTTTGTCTCCAGTGTGAATTCTCATATGGGCTCTAAGGTTTCCTTGTTGATTGAAAGTTACTCCACACTGCTGGCAAGGGAAATAACTTTCAGTCCCTTTCTTTTGAGCCCTTTTTCCTGAAGTCTTTTCGGTCTGGAAGTAACTAAAATATTTTTCTTCAGTTATGACATCACAATGTGTCTTAGATTGATCTTTATTTTCCATTTCATTCAGATCTTGACTCTCCTCTTTCAACACCATCAGGTCTAAGGCAAAAAAGACAAAAAAAAGTTTAGTCCCACAAAGCAACAGACATTTTACTAATTGGACTTTTCATAAACTATATAGCCAAACTGAAATATGTGAAACAAGCTGAAATATGATATACAATATATATATATATATTTCCAGGCACAATTTGACCAATTCCAAACCACAGTAATCCTAATAACTACTATTGATTTAGTATTTAATAATGTATAAGTGATATATAATCGTTCATGAAGGCTGGAAATGAAAATCACCTTATATTCAGGTGTGCAAAATTATTAGGCATGTTTTCTTTTACAGATAAATTGAGCCAAAAAAGAGATTTAACTCAGACTGAAAAGTCAAAAAGTATTAAATGCCCATGAGAAGGATGCAATACTAATGCAATACTAGACATTGCAGTTAAGGCATGACCATTGGACAGTGAAATGCTCGTTGGGTCAGCAGGATCTGACAAAAACAGGTGGTGAAGAAAAGACACCTGTTAACTGCAAAAGAATTAAGAATTAAGGTGAAGAATTCATCTTCCAGAATCTGCCAGTACGTTTTGGGAGTTCATTTTTAGTCCATCTCTGCAAAACGGACTTCAGGATGGACTAAAATGAACTCCCAAAACGTACTGGCAGATTCTGGAAGATGAATTCTTCAAACAGTGGTACTAGAGGATGTGGTGCTGGTCCTTCAAGAGTCATTCTCAACCTATCTGTCCATAAAGCCTATAAAAAAGCAGGCTTCATGTATTTCACAACACTTCAGCTTGTGATTCTTATCTAGTGGGGGTCATTTTTTAGGATTCTTTACCTAACTGAAGTCTCTGAGATCCTGACACCTTGCACTTCTGGAGACTCCAGGTAGGTTGCAGCTCTGGAAAATGGTGGCGCTGGAGACTAAAGGGTTCCTGATGGTTTCACCCTTAATTCTTCACCTTAATTCTTAATTCTTTTGCAGTTAACAGGTGTCTTTTCTTCACCACCTGTTTTTGTCAGATCCTGCTGACCCAACGAGCATTTCACTGTCCAATGGTCATGCCTTAACTGCAATGTCTAGTATTGCATTAGCATTGCATCCTTCTCATGGGCATTTAATACTTTTTGACTTTTCAGTCTGAGTTAAATCTCTTTTTTGGCTCAATTTATCTGTAAAAGAAAACATGCCTAATAATTCTGCACACCTGAATATAAGGTGATTTTCATTTCCAGCCTTCATGAACAATTATATATCACTTATACATTATTAAATACTAAATCAATAGTAGTTATTAGGATTACTGTGGTTTGGAATTGGTCAAATGTGCCTGGAAAAAAAATATGATCAGAAAATCAACGTGCCTAATAATTCTGCACTCCCTGTATATATATATACTGTATATAGGATTGGGTATCGTTTGAATTTTACTGATTCTGCTTCTTATCGATTCCTAAATTCAATTCCAATAAGGTAAACTGACGTGGAAACCAGCAGAAACATACCATGAATAAACAAGTAATAACAGTTTTTCAGCCCACAAATCAACTACATTCACCATGGATTTAATGTCGTAACTTTAACTGATATAAATTATTAATATCAAGGTTTATACAACCTTTTGAGTGAAATCCAAGCACATTTAAAAGACTTTCAAGGGCTTAACACTTTTTCCAGCACTTCAAAATTCTAAATATTATCATCTAAATGTTATTTTTAATATGATGACCAAAATCATTATTTGTTTATCTTGAAAGATTGTCCCATTTGTAATACAAAAAATTTCAAGCTGTAGGAAAACCCCCAAAAATAGAAGCAAAAAAAATTTAATTTATCACTATAACCAGTAGATGGCGGCAGAGAAGCACTTATTGGCTTATTAGCCATTTTTTCCCCACACAGTTTGCTTTTAAGTTTATATTAAAAATATAAATAGAATGCACAATAATCCATGCAAGAGATGCTGTTTCCAACTTCAAGGCGGCTTGTGTGTGTGTGAAACGGACCGACTTGCACATTATACTTTAGGCTTCGTGTGCGTCTAAACCATCAAATACACAATAAATAGCCTATGTCAAAATGACCGGCAGTTTATATCTTAAATGGGCATAAATAGTTTGGAGAAATGGGAAAAGGATATTAGATCTGCATTCAGTCTTAAAGGGGCAGCATCTAATAACCTGCTGATGATTGAGACATTAATGTCAATCAAACAACAAAAGGAAAAGAGAAAAAATACTCACAGCTCTTGAATAAATAACTTTAGCTTTAATAAGCATTGCTGTTTCTTTTGCTGTAGATAATTTACTTTTCAGATTATTAAGCAATGTTAATTATGTTCTTAATTCGTTTTTTTTTTTAATTTTTATTAAGAGCATGTATAACAAAAATAACCAATAAGAATACAGTTAAAGTACCGGACCGATAAGCACTATCGGTAAGAGTAGTAATTCCATTAAAAACGGTACCATAGAACCGTTTTGGTACTAGGCCCTTTTTTAAAATAAAACTTTAAAATAATTTGTGATTAAGTCTGTAATCTATACACTAATTTGAGATCGCTTCAGTCCCCTTTAAAACATGAAACCAGCAGCAGGATTCAGTTTCGTCCCATTTTTTTTATCTGTGTTAATCAGCGTGTTCCAGTGTTCATTTCTTTGATTAATAATTTTCGTCAACATTTTTTCACTGACGAAAATGAGACGCTAACTAAATAAAAAAAGTTAAAAAACAGTTTTGAATGACAAAAACCAGTCAAAACTGATGTCCTGTGTAACAGATGAGCACATTTGAGTTGTAACGTGTAACGGCAGGAAAACACAACGGATAATGGAATAATGACAATGTTTACTTTAACATGTTTATATAGTAATAAGATTTAAACTAGGGATGGGCATTTTTCCGAAATATTGTATTCGAATATTTGGGCTCATAAAAAACGAATATTCAAATATTTGTTTATTTTGAGAAAAGGAGAAAGACGTCTTTTTTTTTTTTATTCATCAAGTTGTCGTCACCATTTCTAAACAAACTTATGATTAGGTAATACACAACAAGCTTACGTTATATCTTAAGGTTTTCATTCAGTTCAAAACATTGAACAATGTGTGTAAACCAAAAATATAGGCCTAAAGAAAAAAAGCATTATAAGCTCAAGCAGCACGAGTGGAAAAAAACACTAATACAGAGCGTGCCAGTTATCGTGCAGAACATAGGCTACATATACACACGAGTCAGAATATGGTTATCGTGTGTTTATATTGTTGCACATTATAATGTTGAAAAAAACACAAATATCATGTGGATGATGATATTCTCGGGTGAGAAACGTGCCCCGCTGACAGATGTTGCAGAGACACACAGATAACGGTGTTAAGTGATGTTTCTAACAGCACTTTGTGTTTTCTGTTCTTAAACCCTCGACAAAACTTAAAGGAAGCATTTGTCTCGAGATCATTTTGCTGTCGTTATCTCTCTCTCACTCGGTGAACATCTGTGCTTACCTGCACTCGTGAATGCAGTGATGGA